>JAGPOW010000268.1:1395157-1408633 GCA_030014935.1 Caiman crocodilus | reverse complement strand
TCATAGCCTACATGATACTTTAATAACCTTTTAATTTTTATTTTAACTATTATTTTGTATTGAATTACACTATATTATTAATATTATTATTTTTAAAAACCCCTTCTCATACAGTAGACCCCAAATTTTTAAGCAATGTGGACCAAAGTCACTTCTGGGGCTCCTCCTGGATTAGGGGCCCTGAAGCTTAAGCTTCATTAGTTTCATAGTAGATCCACCCCTGACAGAAAGCCTCAGGGGAGTAGGTGCTGGTTCAGCCTTCTGGTTTTGGATGGAGGTAACATGGTACATCTGCCATTTGTTAGAGAATCTGTTATGCCAGGGATACTTAGGACACTATGCAGTATTGTGATCATCTGGTCTGACTCCATGCATAGTGCTGGCCAGAAAGTTTCACCTTCAGACCCTTGGAACGAGCCTGTCCCTTCTGGATCACAGGTCATCTTCTCTGAAAGAAAATCTCCAGTTCCTCCTGGGACTGGTCCAAGACACCTTTGTGATAGAGGGAGAGAGACCTTAGGGGCTCAAAGCCCTTCCATGAGCTAACAGAAATGGCAGGACAGGCCCGCCAACCCACGGGGCTGCTGCCCCAAGGGAAGGAGGAGCACAGGGAATGTGAGGTTCTGTGGTTCCTGGGAGAAAAGGGAATGGCCATGCCTGTATCCCCCACTTTACTCTCAGGGTTATTTCTTCTCTCTCTGGATTGCCATTATACCACAGAGCTGTGCTCCCTCCCCCTTGCCTGAGGCCAGATTCCCCAGTTTAGAAGCTGGAGCAGAGGAGAATGAGCAGAGAAAAGCTAGACTGGGACTTTGCCAACTCCAGAGAGTGTTTATCTATGTTTGTGGGCAGCTGGGAGGGGATGCACCCACCTTGGCAATGAAGTCCCATTCAAATTGATACTAGAGAGCATCCTAGGGGTCTAAGTGGAGATGGGGGAAAGGAGGCACCTGGGGCCTGTGACTGTTTGTCATGTTGTTTGGGAGTTTATGGTCCTCAACCAACCCAGTTCATTGCCTGAGCTATGTATGAGGTTGCAGCAAGCAAGCACAATTCCTATTCATTCCACCCTCCTGAAACTAGGCTAAGTTGAAGGGGCCTATTACAAGTACAGGTTTCCCTTGATTTATGCTGTATATGCATTCCCGGAGAATGGTGCATAAATCCTGGAGAATGGCGCAACCCTTGCAAAGCCAGCAGGCCAAGGCATTTAAGGGATCCCAGCCCTGCCACAACCCTGGTACAATCTGAGGGCAAGTCAAGAGCCCCCAGGGTACACTTTCCTGCCTGTACACAAATGCCAGGAGCTTGGGGAATAAGCAGGAGGAACTCATCCTCCTGCTTAATACATCACAGGGATAATGGAGACCTGGTGGGATTCCACCCATGACTGGACTACGAGTATAGATGGCTATACCCTGTACAGGAGAGATCGAGTAGATAAAAGGGGCGGGGGTGTAGCTCTCTATGTTAAGGAAAGCTATGCATCCCTGCAAGCTGATGTTGGTGACCAGGGTAGACAATTGGAGACCCTCTGGGTTAAAATCCGTGGGGAACATAACACAGGGGACACAATGGTGGGGGTCTACTCCAGACCTCCCACCCAAAGTCAAGAGCTTGACCAAGAGTTCACCTGGGAACTGGCTGAGGCCACATGCTCCAGCACCATGGTTGCCATGAGTAACTTCAATTACCCAGACATTTCGTTGAAGGATCAACTCAGCAAAATCCGAGCAGTCGCAAAGATTCCTATTGTGCGTGGATGACCTCTACCTGACTCAAGAAGTCTATAGGCCAACGAGAGGTAAAGCGCTGCTCGACTGGCTACTGGGGATGACCTAATCGGTGACCTAGTGATTGATGGGAAGCTGGGTGACAGCAACCGTAAGCTGATCACCTTCATCATCTGCCATAAAGCTGGCAAGTCAGTCAGCAACACTGAAGTCCTTGACCTCAGGAAAGCTGACTTTGACAAGCTCAAGGCTTGTCAGTGAGGCCCTAAGGGACCACAACCCCAGGGGAAGGGGAGTTGAGGAAGAGAGGTTGCTCCTCAAGGGAACAATCCTCAATGTAAAAATTAAGTCTATTCCATTTGGGAGGAAAGGCAGCAAGAGGGCACAGCACTGGCTCTCCAGGGATCTAGCAGACCTCCTGAGGCTAAAAAGAAAGGCCTACAAAGAATGGAGGATGGGATTCACCTCCAAGGAGGAATATTCTGCACTAGTCCAGCCCCTGCAGGGAGCAAACCAGGAAAACCAAGCCTGCAACTGAACTCCAACTAGCTTTGAGCATCAAGGACAATAAAAAGTCCTTTTTCAAATATGTGGGGAGCTGGAGGAAAAGCAGGGGCAACATTGGACCCCTGCTGAACCAGATGGGACAACTAACAACTGACACCCAGGAAAAAGCCAACCTACTAAATGGGTTTTTTGTGTCGGTCTTTCATCAGTCCCATGGGATGCCCATGCCCACTACAGGGGAGGGAGGTCCAGGTGAGGGAGATCCCCTGCCCTCCATCAATGCTGACCTCATGAAGGAACACCTTGAGAGGCTGGATACCTTCAAGTCAGCCATCCCTGACAATCTACACCCCAGGGTACCCAAGGAGCTGGCAAGCATCATAGCTCAGCCTCTGGCACGGATCTTTGAAAACTCTTGGTGCTCTGGTGTAGTGCCCAATGACTGGAAGAAGGCCAACGTGGTGTCTATCTTCAAGAAAGGGAGGAAAGTGGATCCAGCAAATTATAGGTCCATCAACCTGACTTCTATCCCGGGGAAGATCTTAGAAAAGTTTATTAAAGAGGGCATCCTTAATGGACTGGCTGACACCAACATCCTGAGCCAGCAAGGGTTTGTTGCAGGTAGGTCTTGCTTGACCAATCTCGTTTCCTTCTACGACCAGGTGACCTATCACCTGGACAAGCGAGAAGAGATTGATGTCATATATCTTGACTTCAAACAAGCCTTCGATTTGGTATCTCATGATCACCTCTTGGCAAAACTGGCCAATTGTGGCCTTGGGTCCACCACGATCCACTGGCTGGAAAATTGGCTCCGTGGTCAGACTCAGAGGGTGGTAATTGACAGAAGTCAATTGTCATGGTGCCCTGTGACGAGTGGGGTCCCACAAGGCTCTGTCCTGGGACCCATACTGTGTTCAACATCTTCATTAATGATGTGGACATTGGAGTCAGAAGCAGACTGGCCAAATTCGCTGGTGACACCAAACTTTGGAGCAAAGCATCCACACCAGAAGACAGGAGGGCGATCCAGGCTGACCTTGACAGGCTTAGCAAATGGGTGGATGAGAACCTGATGGTGTTTAACACTGAAAAATGGAAGGTTCTCCACCTTGGGAGGAAAAACCTGCAGCATCCTTAAAGGCTTGGCAGCGCTATGCTGGCTAGCACTACAAAAGAAAGAGATTTGGGGGTCATCATAGACCACAAGATGAATATGAGCCTGCAATGTGATGCTGCGGCTAGTAAAGCGACCAAAACGCTGGCTTGCATCCATAGATGCTTCTCAAGCAAATCCTGGGATATCATTCTCCCCTTGTACTCGGCCTTGGTGAGGCCGCAGCTGGAGTACTGCATCCAATTTTGGGCTGCACAATTCAAAAAGGGCATGGAGAACTTGAGAGTCCAGAGAAGAGCATGAACATGATCAGAGGTCAGGAAAACAGATCTTACGACAACAGGCTGAGAGCCATGGGGCTCTTTAGCCTGGAAAAGCGCAGGCTCAGGGGCGATCTGGTGGCCACCTATAAGTTTATCAGGGGTGTTCATCAGGATCTGGGGGAATGTTTGTTCACCAGAGCGCCCCAAGGGATGATGAAGTCGAATGGTTACAAACTACTGCAAGACCATTTCAGGGGACATAAAGAAGAATTTCTTTACTGTCCAAGCCCCCAAGGTCTGGAATAGCCTGCCATCAGAGGTGGTTCAGGCATCTACACTGAACACTTTCAAGATTAAATTGGATGCTTATCTTGCTGGGATCCTATGACCCCAGCCAACTTCCTGCCCTTCAGGCAGGGGGCTGGACTTAATGATCTTTGAGGTCCCTTCCAGCCCTAATGTCTATATCTACAAAATCTATAAACCCACTTTACAATGTAACAAATAGGGATAGGTGCCCATGGTGGTAAGGAAGAGAGGGAGTGAGGCTGGGACTAGGGAAGGACTAGGGGGAGGGGTGATGCTCCTGGGGCTGCACAAGGCATCAAAGTAGAGGGAACAGAGCAGAACTCACTCCAGACCCAGCTGCAGCGGTCCTGGGAATGGCCAGTGCCAGCTTCTTATATCCCCTGGGCTGCATTGTACTCCACCTGATCCCACTCACCCCTGCTCCTGGGCTGTGCCATGCCATGGTGCAGGCAGCTGGTGTCGGCTGCTCCCAGGGCCGCTGCAGCTGAGGCTGGAGTGAGTGCTGTGCCCCACACTGCCCAGGGCTCCACTTGTCTGCACTCACCCTAGCCTATGCTGGAGTGCCCCTGGGAGCAACCAACACCAGTAGCCTGCAGCATGGCATGGCACAGCCCAGGAGCTGAGGTGAGCCCAGGCGTGGGGGCACATGAGGAGCACAGTGTAACCCAGCAGCTGCAGGCAGCTGGCACTGGCTGTTCCTGGGGCTGCTGTTGCCGGGGCTGGAGTGAGTGGGACCACAGCCCTTTCCCCTCCCCCCACACACTCACGTGTTTGGGCGGGGGGCATCTAAGCTGATAACATAAGAGCAAATTTACTTTGCATATAACAAATTATGGGTCTACATATACTCATCACTCAAGACCGAATTTGCATATAAAGACCCCACATAAATCAAGGGAAACCAGTATCAGCTGAAACATCAGCTTTTGAGATTTCCTTTGGGTTGCACCTAAGTGCATAGTTTCCCTTCTGCCTCCCAGGGACTGGGCATTGGTCCCTGCGACTGATCTCCCAACACCAGTTCACACAGAATGGTGTGGCTTGGAGTTGAACTCGCTGAACTCCAAGATCCCACCTTGCCCCATCCAGGACAGGGTGAGAGGGACAGGGTGCCTTTGCTCAGTGCTTGTCTGATAGCTGCCATGGTGAACATTGTCCTGTGCTCCTTGTGAGCCTGTGAATGGAGAGCAATTGGAGAACAGCTCTTCCTATGAGGTCTGCTGGCAAAGATTTGTGTCCCTAGGGATCAGGGCTCTTCCCTATGTCCTTGCTACTCTCCATAAGGTAGGCAAAGTCTGTTAAACACAATGTCAGATTGTTATTTGCCTAGCTGGGAGCTCTTGGTATGGCCCTTTTGCAAACACTCCACCCTGAATGATACTGATTGTGGCACTTGCCTCGGTTCTGGGAAGAAAAGTGAAGTCTTTAAGGGGCAGTGGCAAGGCTAATTGGGTGTGCACTTGATCATTATCTGCTCTGCACGTGTTAGCACCAGAGAGCGCAGAGACCAAACTACTGAGAGGAGCAGAGCCCATGTGCTACCCTCTTGTCATTCATTCTGTGCACGCCTTCCCATGATAAATAGTTCTGCTGCACCAGCAAACAACTGCCTGTTGTGTTTGCCTTTGGTGAGGGATGAGCAGCCAAATTCAATCACTTGTGATGCAAATGAGCCAGCCTCCTGGTAGAATTCAATGGATTTAATTAACTCACCATACAAACTTTCCATTTGAGTCCCGGGATAATATCATTATTATTCAATATGTCAGGAAAAAGCAATGCACCTGAAGTCTGTAGTGCAGACTCAAAGCTGCCTGAGAATCCTAGCCCCTGAACGAACACTGCTTCTCAGCCTACCTGGCATTATTATTGCTATTATTTGTGTTGCAGAAGTATCAGGCATCCTAAACTGCGATTAGGGCCCCACTATATAGGGTGCTGAACATGTACATGCACACCATGGGATTGCCTTTGCCCAGAACTTAAGACTCCAAGGAAGACGTTGGCAATACTTTGGAGCCACAGGCCAGAACAACTTGGTTTTGGTGTGAGGCAGCACAGGCCAGTCTTTTGACCTGGCCACTGCTACTGCTTCTTCCCACCCTCCCCTCCCACCTCCCGTGCCTCTGATGCAAATGCAGCTCCTCACCACCTGGCCCTGGTATAGGCATGGGCAAAGGTGTAATAGAATGCCACCAAAGGCCCCAAGCTTGGTAGGCATGATCCAATGGCTTCATAGGCTGGACCCAGTCCACAGGCTATATGTTGCCAAACCCTACCCTAAAAGCTCATCCCAAAGTGATGCATGTTGCATGCTGAGCAGTTTGGAAAATCTAGCCCAATGCATCACACTTGGCTTTTGCATGGGTAGAGTGTTTTATATGAGAACAAGTATTTCCCTTTGCAACTTGATGACACCCTAGTGCCTGGGGACAGGACAGAAGAGCTGACTTTTTAGTAATGCAGCACAGAAGAGCTGACTTTTTAGTAATGCAGTTGAACTCTGACTGGAGTGAATAAGCTTGAATAAATGAAAAGCAAGCAGAGCCTCCTGCCCAAACTGAAACTGAACTGAGTCCTAAAGCTGCACAGGTTTGGGAAAATCAGGTTCACTTCCCCTTTTATCATCCTGGCCCTTTGCTCTGTGCCGGGGCTGGAAACCAGAAGTACTTAAGCAGCCACAAGACAGGTTGTCCTTACCCTCTGAACAAATTGGACATCACTTAAAGTCCCCAGACTGAACTGCAGGTACATTGGAATGAGAAACTTTTGGTACTTCCCCAAACTTGAGCCTCCAAATCTTGCTGTCACAAGATGCATCCAAGCCAGAGACCCTTGTCAGGGAGCCCTGCAGCATCCAGTGCTTATTGACAAGCCAATGCAGCTTGAACTGGCTTCACAAAAACAGCACCTGCAGTCACTATAGGTTCCCAAGCAGTTTTCTTAGAAGAGAATGGCAGAGCTGTCACATGACTTCAGCAAAAACAGAGAACAGTGTCCTAGAAATACACCCCAAAGAAACCACATAACCTGTTCTTTATTCGTGTTAGCCAAATATAAAGTCCAAGTATTCCTAATACATAGCTGACCAACTTCGGCTAGCCTGGGGGCCCCATATTATGTGGGCTGAACACTGTGGGAGCAGCCACCCTGGACCACTAACTCCTACCATGGTCACTAGCCCCTACCCCTAGGGATAGCCCCACTAGCCCCTACCCCTGCTCACTGGCCACCAGTTGGACAGCCCTATCCCAGGACACCAAGTCAGTCTATCTTGAGAAAAGCAAGTTTGACAAAGAGGTTGCCAGAATCTTGCTTATAAATTCTGGATTTCCCAAACAGATTCTGCGGCAGGGGTGTCAAATTCACCTGAGGCTCTGGGATTTCTTCCAAGCAAGATCCATGGGGCCAGTGGCTGCAACAGTAATGGGTCCAGAGGTGGCAGCAGCAGGTCCAGGGGCAGCAGCTGTAACAACCTGCATGTTCCCTGCAGGCTGGAACTGGAGTTGTACAAGGGTATGATTTAAAGGGTAACACCAGGAAGTTTATATGAAGCTCCATGTGCATGGGGAATTTTACAACAGCTCTGAGCGCATAATGTACCACAATAACTGCAAGCAACAGTGCAGAATAAAGTGCATGTAAAATAAAGATCCGAGCTGTTATGGTCCAAACATAGTCCCTTTATTATTGTACAGAGTTCTGTGCCATGAAATAGCAGTTGGGGGGGGGGAGGGGGTCTGTGGCAGGCCAGTAAGGGGTGCTCCTGCACTGAGCCACCTGCTTCACTGTACCCAACCAACTACCAAGCTCTGAGCATCTCCCCTGGGGTGCCAGTGACCAGCTGACCCCCTTCCTGGAGCACACCTGCAAGCCTGGGGTAACCACTGCCGCCACCCAGGCTCTGGTCATTGCTTGGACCCTGTGCCTCCTGAGGTACATAGGCCTTGTAGACCTGGAGGGTGCTTGACCCCCTGCGAGATCTTGGGTTGCTTCCCTTTAACCTGAAACACAGACAGTCACCTCCCTTAGTCAGCCAAGCCAAGGGAATAAAAAGGCATGCCCATTCCCTCTCAAGCATATATCCCAAAGCTGGTTATAGTGGATAGCTTTATTGGGTCCAGAGGGTAGGCTTGGGCAGGTACAAGTCAGAGAAGTTTCAAAAGAATCCCCTGAGCAAACAGAACTGGCTTGATAGCTATTTAATATGTTTCTAAATTACTGTAAGCTACCTTTCCAGTTAAGTTTCTGATAATTTACTCACTTCAGCATCTTGAAAGTGATGAGAGTTGCAGAGGTTCAAATTGTGGTGTAAAGGTCCCAGCAACACTTTCTCTCTTTCTGGAGAGCCTCTCTCTTATATAGCTCTCCTGACCAGCCCTTCTAGACCAGGGGCGGGCAATTATTTCAGGTGGAAGGCCACTTACTGAGTTTTGGCAAGCCATCAAGGGCCACATGACAGGCAGCCAGGACTGTAAATATAAATTAATTTATTTAATTAAATATTAATTTTTAAAAATTTTTAGGGGCCCCATGGGATGGATAAAATGGCCTAGCAGGCCGCATCTGGCCCGCAGCCCACATTTTGCCCACCCCTGTTCTAGACCTAATCAAGGGCAAGTGTTGTTTGAGGCCAACCAATCAAGTTGAAAATGGACTCAAACCCCTGCCCCCCACGTCATGACACCATAGCTTAAAACACTGGAGGCCAGGTGACTCTGATTATGTATGCCGTAACCCAGGGCAACCATATTGACAGACAGGTGAGAAGACCAAGACAAAGAAAAGGAAAAAAAAAAACCAAACCTGAAACCTGGCGGCTGGAAGAGGATTCTTCCACAGGGTCCAGGGACAATAGCAGCAGGGTAGTGACAGTGGGAATCTGTCATGGTGGCAAGGGTCCAGCATGTGCCAGAACAGTCCTTGCTTGCCCCCCTACTCCTGACAGCTATGAGCAGCAGGGGCCTGGGGCCCCAAATACTGCAGCAGGCCATGCCCCCCTAGCTCCACCCCAACTTTTGGAAGCCTAGTGGGCCATATGTCTGACACCCCTGTTCTGTGGGATCACATAAAAATAAGAACACCTTTATTTTAAATGCATTATCTCACAGCCTCAGAGACCTTGCAGGCAAACTGCTCTGGATAGAAACAGGGCCCTGAGCAGGGATAGTTAAGGGGTCAAGGCTGGAGTCACCGCTGCCTCCTGCTTGGGAAGGGAGGTGTGGCAAGGCTGAATCAGAGCAGAGCACCACTGCAAGAGGCTGAAAACAAAGACAGAAAGCTACTGGGTCCCCCACCCCACTCCGCCCCTGTTCCTGTGCAAAGGTGTCACAGAGGTACTTTGGACTTTGAAGAAATCTGGGCCTCAGCTCTGTCCTGTGGCTAACTCTTCAATCCTGAAACTTGGTATATAGGGTGCACAAACCACTGCAGCCCTTGATAACCTGTTGCTGCCCTTTGTCCTTACCAGGTCTCAGTCAACACTGTGGGAAACACCCCTTGCTTTTGCAATAACTGGATGCAGTGGTGGACCTCCCAAGCTGTTGGGAAAAACCACTGACTGGCCCCAGGGAGACATACTGCCACTTCCAGCAATGTAGTGACACAGCCTAGTGCCCAGGGAGCAGGGGCAGCAGCAATTTCTGATTGCTGCAGTGCTGCCATTCCTGAGCAGCTACTGGCTGCAATCATTTTTTCTCTCTCCTCCTTTCCACCCCTCAAATTGCCCCAGTGGCCCCTACCTAGTTTTGCCACTGTCATTGGTGTAACATGGGTCTCCAGCGCCCAGGAGCCAATGCTTACATTTTCCCACCACTCTGAGGGGTCTGCTGCTGCTTCAGCCCTCAAAAGTTGATTGGCCATACCCTATGAGAATGCACAGACTTTCTATTTTGCTAACAGGAATAATGGAGAGTCTAGGCTGTTAGAGTGTTGGCATTTTCCAGTTAGCACTAGTGCTGCAGACCTTGCTTTTTGAGAGCAGGGGGCCTCTGGTAAGGAGTTCCCAATCAGCTGAACTCTTTGACTATGGACAGACATTGAAATAGCCTGAGCCTGTATTGAGTCAATCTTTGCAGATGAGTCTAACTTGGCTAGGCTAAACCAGCCTATAATCATATAGACATTCCCTCTGGACTGAAGAAATGCAGGCACATGCCTTTAGTGGTTGAGACTAGAAGCCAGGGGGCACTAGAGCAGCCCTCCCTACCCTTCCATAATGCTGAGCAGAGGGGAGCCTGGTCAGTCCCCTCCCTCAGGAGGTTCTGATTAGGGAGAGGTTCTCCCCCACCCCCCAGAAGTCCAGCAGGGAGTTGATAACACAGTGTTTATCACCCTTAACTCAGTGTTTATTAGCCCATTAAGAAAACAAAAGCCTCTCTCATTAGTTCAAGCTCTTCTGAAACAACTTTTTCCAAGGAAGGAATGAAGGGACATTACTAGCTGACCTGTTGATTAGCTTCAAAAAACCCTAAGTGGACACTGTCCTGTCTGCCTTACACAGACACGTCTCAGTTAGCATACCACATGCTGGCTACTGTCCATGCTCTGGGAGAGGGGAGTGGGGAATCTCTGCTTGAACAGGGAGTGGTGGAGGGGGGGCAGGAGGAAGCCAGGCAGAGGCTGTTCTCTGCTGAAACTCCAGGCGGGGAGCAGAGGGGAGGGCCAGCCCAGCTCTCTGGAGTCAAGAGCCCTGCCCAGGGCTGCAAAGCATCTGGGCCTGGGAGAATCTGGTTTAAGTTAAATCAGGAAGGGATCTGGGACAGACACTGCATAAACCAGTTTGACCCAAATCAGTTAAGTCTGATACTGCATTCAACCAGGTTTATCTCAAACTGGTTTCAGCCATTTTCAGACTGGTCTTTGTGCACTGGACATCTGTTCTGTTACAGGTTAAAACCAGTTTCTGATAACTTAAGCTAATGTATGTGTAATGTCTGTCCCTAGCCCTTGGGCCTGCAAACCCAACCATGCCTCAGCAGCAGGGTCAGATGTTGCCCTAAGCACTGGAGTCTTCGATGGGAATGCACAAAATCAGGCCCTCATGGGCAGGGTTCACATTATACTTTGACTGTTAGTGGGGTCTGCAAAAATAATTAAACCTGTTCATTTATTAAAAAGTTCATCTAAGTGAAGGAGCAATCTGATTGATGACCCCCCCCTTCTCCATTATGATTTTCAAATCTTAAAGGGTGACTCTCATCTCTTATGGGGAGGGAGGGCTCAGCCCCCCTGAACTACCCCTTAATTCGCACCCTGCTCTTGGGACCTGGAAAGGCAGTTCACTCACTTTCCCTCAACTTTCTATAACCCAAAGCTTGACAGTGTTATTCTGAGAGCAGGCTTAAGAGCCAGAACCCAGCAGCCAGCTCTGAGAGAGATTTCTTGCACATTTTTATCACCACCACTTGCATTCAGGAAGCTGGCCCAGGCAGAGAAATGGGTAAGTAAGTTGAAGATCCCATCTATCACGTGTTCTGCACACACCAAGGAGCTCAGGGTGCAGTGCATGGGCACAATTGCCTTTGGATGGAACACAATTGCCAGAGTCCCCTCGTGTGAAACACCTGAGCCCCAGGGCCTGGGACTCCTTCACCCACAAGTCACTGTGTGTCCACAGGGTGCTCCAGCTACAGGT
The DNA here is from genome assembly GCA_030014935.1 of Caiman crocodilus. Lineage (NCBI taxonomy): Eukaryota > Metazoa > Chordata > Crocodylia > Alligatoridae > Caiman > Caiman crocodilus. Next base: position 1,397,068 of record JAGPOW010000268.1, on the reverse strand, counting down.
CAGGTGCACTCTGGGCACCATCTGCACAGACAGCAAAGGAACTCTTGTGCAAGTGCCAGCAGAGCTAAAATCTGCCGAGGTTTCAAGGTCACTTGAGGCATCTCCGTCTTGCCGATGTCTTCAAAATCATCAGTTTACCTTAGCTCCAGCACTATCCTCAGTCTGCATCCCGTAAAGCCAGCTGGGCAGAGGCAGAACCCATGAGCATAAAGGATGCATCACCATGAAAACACTCCAGTGAAAGCAAATCAGGGCAGTGTTATATCTGTCCCAGTCATGTTGTTTAAACATTTATAGACCAAAGCTATCCTTTCCCAGCCTTTCCCCCACCATCTCCCCCTTCTGCTGGGTAATGGCTGGTCAGATTTTACCAGTCAGGAAACAATCCTTCTCTTCCCCTTCTCAAGCAATAAGGGAGTACTGTACCCTCCTCCTCACCCCCCATCCCCTACACACCATCCCTGCTATTTATTTGCTTGGAGGAAATGAAGATGCTTGGTATAATGTAAACTGTGTTAATAGAAACACATCCCTTTGCAGAGCGTAGTGGCTCCAAGTTGAATTAATACTAGTATTGGTACAATACGAAGCTGTTGCTCACACATATTCTTGCATGCAGGCAGACTCATTTAATTTAAACAGTACTCAAAAGGCGTGACTCTGTAGTTATACCTGGAAATAGCATTTCACACCTTGAATAGTAGTTTCACACTAAATAAACCTGCCAAAGAGGTGATTTCTCTCTCCTGACCTTCCCCCTTATTTCTGGCTCTTGATCCAAAGGCCATTTGACGAGACACCTGCAGGACACCAGAGTCTTTGAAGAGTAAGGAAATGTGTTATCGCATAAGGGGCTGAGGAGTGAAAGAAGCAGCAGAGTGGAACTAACAAGAGGTGCTCAGCAGACTAAATTAGCACCAACTGTGTATGAAATTGCAGGCAGTGTTGCGGGTGGCAGGGAGCATTTTCATCAGATGCCAAGTGGCAAAGCAGTCACCAGCCCTCTCCAGGCAGATCACACAAACAAAGTTTCCTGGTCTTGTGTGATTTGGTTGGAAATCAGAGGCAGTTGGTGCAGAGATGCTGGTTTCCATGGATTTCAGCTGACGCAGGTACTGAAAAATTTAGTCATGTCTTCTTGTATGTTACCTACCAGCCCAGGGCTGAACTGGGGGATTGCTATGCAATTGGATTTTTGCTAGAAACCTGGGCCTGATCCTGCCACTTCAACTGCAGAGACTAGGCTTTGCTGGAGTCCCTTGGGGTAGAGGCATTAAAGCCAATGCAGGAAAAAGTGCATCTAAGCTTTCTTCATTGGTTAGGGCACAGAAGTACAGATCCTTGGCTGGTGGAAATCAAGGCGGCTTCCCTGCAGTATGATCACCAGCTGGCAACAACAGAGAAACTAGCCTTTGCTGTGAGTCTCAGGTAGAGTCCTTAGTCCTTGCTGAGTTGAACTGAGAGATATAGTAGAGATTGTACAAACCCTGGTCTGATTCACCAACAGCACAGACAAGGCCTGGACATTTCCAAATCAAGTGTTTGTTAAGCAGTGGCGTACCATGGGTCTCTGGTGCCCTGGGGCCAACACTTACATTTGCACCCTCCCTCCCCAGTCCATGGCCAATTGCCAAGGTGGGGTTCTCTGGTGGCCAAATGCTGAGCCCGGAAATGCCAGTGGCAGAAACAGAAGAGCCGGCAGCAAAACCAGAAGTGCTGCCAAAGGACCGAGTAGCACCTGGAGGGCCCAGCTAGCACCTCCCACCCCCTCCCAGGCCGGCACCTGGGGCCATGGACCCCCTCTGGTGCTCCCCCCCTGTTATGCTTCAGCCCAAGTCTGAATTCGTTGCCCGGCATGCATGAGCCAATATATGAATGCCAGTTGGAAGTTTGAAAGAAAAAAAGTTTTTA
>JAGPOW010000268.1:1362677-1395057 GCA_030014935.1 Caiman crocodilus | reverse complement strand
TATCTTACAAATGTGAGGGAGGTGCTCTGGGGCAGCTCGTCAATCTCAGATTGCAAGTCCCATCTTGTCAAGTTCTCAAGTCTGTAGAGCATCACACCCCCATCATTACACCACTGTTGTTAAGAAAAGGCCACAAGGCATCATACCAGGCACCAGAACATATGACACATATCTCTCCATATGCCGGTGTGGACCCAGGATTTGGCAAAGTGGGGTGCAGGAGCAGCCACCCAAGCTACAGAGCTGGCTGTTGTACTCCTGCTCTCAGCCACCTTCCCTTGTTGTGGTACAACTGTGCCATCTGGGGACGTCTTAAAGTTCCCAAACAGGTAAGCTATCATGCTTTCCCCTCCGTGCTCCAAGGCACATCCCCTCCCATCCTGTCCCATGGTCCCCTGCTCCTCTAGTCACTGCTGCTTTCCCCACTGTCCTGGGTGCAGGGAAAACTTCAGAGATGCTCTTGCCTGCTTGATGGACTATGCAGGGCCTGGACTAAGCTAGAAACAGAAGCAACAGAAATGGGGAGAGAGTGGGCTCCCCTACACAGCCCAGTCTTCGCAGAAGCAGGTATGGGAAGCTGGTGCCTCTGCCCTAAGTGAGCCCACCCCTCGTACAGCCCAGCTGGAGCAGGCAGACATAGCTCCAAAGATTTCCCTGGCCCTAGGTAGAGGGGAAAGCAGCCATGGCAGGAGGAAGGGGAGGGGACATGCCTCTGAGAACAGAGGGGAAAAGGGGATTCTCTTCTGCTTTGGGGACTTTTAAAAAGTCCCTAGAGGCTCCAACAGCACAGTCTAGTCCAAAAGGGTGATGCAGTTGTGCCACTGTACCCCTTTTGGATCTGCCTCTGCTTGTATGTACTGAATACACCTGCTGATTCCTTGGAGGTGGAAAGCAGATGTCTTTTTTCTGCTAATGTAAGAAGCCAAAGCCCAGAGCACGAGCACAGCAATGCACTGCTGACCTTGCCTAAGCTGCAGTGGAGAATTGTCCATGGCCTTGCACTGCAGGTGAAGGGAAAAGCGCTGGACTGATTCCCTGTGCTGCCCTGCACCCAGCAGAGATACTTTCTGAAGCAGGAGATTTTCAAAGGGCAGAGAACAAGGTATGAATGGTGACAAGGGGTCAGTACCTGGAGCCTTTGGAAAACCCCAGCCATCCTGGCCTCTCATAGCATATGTTCTATTCTGGCTTGCTCTAAACAGCTCGAAGTTTTGCTGCATTCACATAAAATTGCTCAGGCCCAGGCCTTCCATTCATTCAGAAATGAATCAATCTTACCCCACCTGTCCATATCAAACATGGTCCATGGAGAGACTCCATCCTTCAGGGATACCCAACCTGAACCGATGCCTCACACTGCTGATACTAACTCAGGGAGGACAGAAGAATGTGTTCTGTCCCTGGCCTAGTCCTTACTTTCTCAGCTCACAGCAGGGGCAGCAAGGTCTATTACCAGATTTAATATTAGACTTTAGGTAGTGGCACTGAATTAATAAATGCTTGAGCAAGAATAGTCCATTCTCTGAAGAAAGCATTTATTGAGCACAGCAATTTGCAATTTCAAGCATAACAACAAAGAACAACAGCTAAAACACAGCCCAGTAAGACACAGCAGCAGCACACAACTCAGTCTAACTTAAAATGCAATATACTAAAGTAAAAAGTCAACAGAAAACCTAGCATAAGTCTTACATAACCCTTAGGGCAGAGTGTCTCCTTATAGCCAGGTATTCAAAAAATCCTTCTGGGGGAGTCCACAGAACTCCTTAGGCTTTGGGGAGGAGATACCACAGGCCTCATGTTTGCTTGGTTTTGTATAGATGAATCTGCACGTCCTTGTCCACCTTGGGTGCTTGACCATAGCATGTTTTCTCACCTCCTCAGGTATAGCATGACTTCTGTGTTCAGGCTAGGGACAGACATTCAAAAAGCCTGAGCCTGAATCGATTTAATCTTTGCAGGTTAGTCTAACTTGGCTAGGCTAAATCAATCTTGTAACTAGACAGATAGCACAGAAATGCAGGCACATGCCTGCAGTGTCTCAGGCTAGAAGCTGAGGGTCACTACAGCAGCCCTCCCTTCCCTTCCACAGTGCTGACCTGAGGGGGCATGGCCCAGGCTCTGGCAAGATGCTGTGATTAGGGAGGGGTCCCCCCTCACAACAGTCCAGCAGGAAATGTTTATTACCTTTAACTCAGTGTTTATCACCCCACTAAGAAAAAAGAAGACATTACCAGCTATCTGTTGATTTGGCCTTTGTTCCATGTGCCACAGCTCAGAGGTAGCCACCATGTGGTCTGCTAGCTTATGCTGAAGTGTCTGTGAGGGACAGGGAATACCTGCTTAGCAGAGAGTGGTGGGGGAAGAGGGGGAGCAGAAGCCAGGCAGATGCCTGCAGAGACTGCTAAGCTACAGCCAGGGAGCAGAGGGGAGAAGCCAGCCCTGCTGTGGAGCAGAGAGCTCTACCCAGCCCAGAGAGCATGCTGGGATGCTGGGGGAGTCTGATTTAATTTAAACCAGCAAGGGATCTGGGAAAGACATTGCATAAACAAGTTTGAGCCAAATCAGTTAAGTATGATGCTACATTCAATCACGTTTATTTCAAACCAGCTTTAACCATTCTCAAACTGGTTTATGTACATTGAACATCTGTTCTGTTACAGTTTTAAACCCATTTCTGATCACTTGAACTGGTTTATGTGTAATGTCTGTTCCTAGCCTCAGTGGCTTTGTCTCTTCTCAGGTATTCCAGTCTCTCACCTCTTTCAGGTTCTGCTTTGAAATGTAAATGTAGTTCTCTGCTTTCTTTGGTCACACCTGCCTAAGCACTCTGGGACCTTCCCCTGTTCCCTTAACTCTGTCTCCAACACACACATGATGACTGTGTCAAGTCTTTGGCAACAGGTTTGGTGAGCAGGACACTTTCCTGAGAGTCAGAAGGTCTGGCCTCTCTTCCAAACTTTGCCACTGACTGGCTAGCACCCCTTGGCAAGTCACCACTTTGCTCCATGCCCCTTCCCCTTGTCTCTTAAGGATCTCTTAATGTGTGTGAATGCTAGCAACTGCAGTTGGAGTCACAGGGCTCAGCCACATAATAGATTACATTAATCAAGGACTGGAAACAGCCCCTGAAACATCCTTTGACAGGCCCACAGACAAAACATGCTCTTACACAGCATCTCCAATGCCCCAGGAGAACTCTTCAAAGTCAGTGGGGGCAATCCTTTCAATCTTCCATATCTAGGTCTGTTCAAACCCAAGGCTTGTGGAGCTTATGGCCTGCAGCAGGCCCTAGACAGACTGTGGAGTTATGCTGAAAGACAGGACTTGGCTGGTAGCTTGGTGGGGATGTTAAAGGTACCAGTAAGGAGGCAGTGAGCAGTCAGGACCAACCTGTAGGTGCAGGTGGAAGATAGTGTAGCCCACAGCATGATGATGCCTGCAGCATCCTGTCAACATACAGGCCATGTGTTGTGATGCTGTGGGCAGACACTCTCTCTGTCTCTTGGGCTCCAAGAATATATTTTTTTACAAAGTATGGAGACTATTTAGGATTTTCTGTGAGAGTAGAAAAGGAACCAGGGTTGGGTAGCTTTCATGCTCGACCAAACATGGGAGAGGGGAGGTGCCGTGGAAGGAAATGCCACCAGTGTGCAGTGAAGGAAGGCAGTCCACTCCTGCTTTGGCAGAGAGTTTTGTGAATAATGGGAGCTGAGACACAGAAACCAAAGACCCCAAGAAAATGAGGGAGCAAGTGTCTTTGTGGGAGAAGAATAAATTGCTACTCTGCCTTGCAACCTTCACAGCGATTACAAGCAGAGGATCTTAGAAAATTAGAGTTGTAAGGAACCACAGGAAGTCATCTAGTTCAACCGCCTACTCAAAGCAGGACCATCCCCAACTAGATCATCACAGACAAGGTCTTGTCTACACAGGTCTTAAAAACCTTGAAGGACAAAGATTCAACAACTTCTCTGCATAGCCTGTTCCAATGCTTTACTACCCTCCTAGTGAGACAGTTTTCCTAATATCTAACCTAAACTTCCCTTGTTGCAACTTGAGACCATTGCTCCTTGTTCTGTCATCTGCCACCACTGAGAACAGTCTAACTCCATCCTTTTTGGAACCCCACTTCAGTCTTCTCTTCTTCAGACTAAATAAGCTCAGATCCCTCAGCTTCTCCTCAGAAATCCTGTGCCCCAGCCCTTTAATTATTTTTGGTGCCCTCCGCTGGAGTCCCTCTAATTTGTCCACATCCTTTCTGTAGTGGGAGGCCAAAAACTGGACATAGTACTCCAGATGTGGCCTCACCAGTGTCGAGTAAAGGGGAATGATCACTCCTTTTGATCTCCTGGCAATGCACCTACTAATGCAGCCCAATATGCTGTTAGTCTTTATCATAACAAAAGCACACTGTTGGCTTATATTCGGCTTATTGTCCACTGTAACTCCCAGGTCCTTTTCTGCAGATCTCCTGCTTAGCCAGTCAGTCCCCAATCTGCATCAGTGCATGGGTTTGTTCAGTCCTCAGTGCAGGATTTTGCACTTGTTTTATTGAACTTCATGAGATTTCTTTTGGTTAAATCCTCCAATTTGTCTAGCTCTCTCTGAATTTTAACCCTACCCTCCAGGATATCTACTACTCCCCCCAGCTTAATATCATCCGCAGACTTGCTGTGGGTGCACTTCATCCCACCTTTTAGGTTGTTGATGAAGATAATGAACAAAACTGGCTCCAGGACTGAGCCTTGGGGTACTCCGCTTGATACTGGCTGCCACCTAGACATTGAGTCATTGATTACTACCTTTGAGCCCAACAATTCAGGCAGTTTTCTATCCACCCAACAGTCCATTCATCCAGCCTGTACTTCCTTAACTTGCTTGCAAGGACATTATGGGAGATCATATCAAAAACCTTGTTAAAGTCAAGGTGTATCACACCCACCACTCTTCCCATATCCACAGAGCCAGTCATCTCATCATAGAAGGCAACCAGGTTGGTCAGGCATGACTTGCTCTTGGTGAAGCTATCCTGACTGTTCCTAATCACTTCCTTTTCCTCCAAGTGCTTTGAAATGGATTCCTTGAGGACTTGCTCCATTATCTTCCCAGGCATTGAGATGAGGCTGATTGATATATAATCCCCTGGATCCTTCTTCCCTTTCTTAAAGACAGGCACTATATTTGCTCTTTTCCAATTATATGAGACTTCCCCAAGTTGCCATGAGTTTTCAAAGATAATGGCCAATGGCTCTGCAATCACAGAGCCAACACCCTCAGCACCCTCGGTTGCATCACATCCAGCCCCATGGACTTGTACACATCCAGGTTTCTTAAATAGTCCCTAACCTGTTATTTCACCACTATTGACTGCTCACCTCCTCCTCAAACTGTGCTGCCAGGTGCAGCAGTCTGGGAGTTTACCATGCCTGTGAAGACTGAGATAAAAAAGGAATTGAGTACTTTAGCTTTTTCTGCATCATCTGTTACCAAGTTGCCACCCCCATTTGATAAGGGACCCACACTTTCCCTGATCTTCCTCTTGTTACTGACAAGTGTGACCGACTTACCAATTCAGCCCAGCTCAAACGGGCTCAGAAAATCTTTATTTTGAGTGGTGGAGCCTGTCCACCAATTTGGTAAGGGCTGGGCCAGCCCCACCCCTTGCATTGAGTGGGGTGCAAAGAGCCTCCCAGACCTGACTGAAGCCTGCATTCTGCAGGTCTGGCCAGACTTCGGAGGTGGAGCTTCTGGAGTGAATAAAAGGAGCACGTGGCAGATGTGTCAAGGGACAGAAAAGGGGATGGGCTAAGAAGAGCTGGTGTGAGCGGACCAGTAGGCAGAACCAGTACCTTGAAGAGCCCAAAGACACCCTCCCCGTAAGCGGGAGCGTTGAGTGGCTCCATCCCCAGCTTCCCTGTGGGAATGCAGTATCAGTGCACAGTTTTGGTGCATGGATCACAGACCCTGGGAGCCGTTCAAGGTCTGCCACCCGTAGCATGAGGCCAGGGACCCAGTGTACAGGCCGGTACATGGAGCCCAGACTCCGGAGCTGCACAAGGCAGCTCAGGTCTGCAATCCCCAGTGAGTGGCTGGGACCTCAGTGCACACAGCAATGCACGGAGCTTGAGACCCTGGGAGCAGCTTGAGGCAGCTTGGGTCTGATTGGCTCCACCAGCCCTGGCTCTGCCCACCTCCCACCGTGGGGTTGCACTCCATGGGGCTATGGAGCCTTATGGAGCTCAGCCCGGTGAGCGGAGGTGGAGTGCTCTCCCCTGGCTCTCCTCACCTCTCACCGCCAGGCTACACTTCGTGGGGATGACAAAGGCGATCGGAGCACAGCCCCAGCTCTCCCTGCCTCCCACCACCGGGCTGTACTCCAGTTGGGTCCACCAGGCCCACGGAGTGCAGCCTGGTGGTGGGAGACAGGTAGAGCCAGGGCTACACTTTGCCTCCCGCCACCAGGCTGAGCTCCATGGACCCCGGTGCTGGGTGCGGGCTGTGCCCAGCGCTGGTTCCAGGCAGCAGCGGCAGCCTTCGGTCATCCAGCGCAGATCCAGGGGCCCGCACCCCCGGGAGGAGTCCGGCACAGCCCTGCAGCCCTCCCAGGGGTGCAAGCCCCCAGATCTGCGCTGGATGACAGGAGGCTGCTGCTGCTAGCAAGTGTTATGAATTTTGCTTTCAAGACTTTGAGGTGCAGTTTCCAAGAAACTCCTGTACCTATCATCTTTAAACTTGGCAGGCTTCATGCCCTCAGAAGAGGCTACCATCCTTCAACTTGCATCCAAATCAGGCAACAAATGACAAAGTTTCAGACTGTTCAGACTGCTATGTGAAAGGAGAGGGCGCAGGAGAAAAGCTCTGCGAAACCTCTGCTCATGAGTGTCTGTGGAGCTGTGTGTGTCTGGGTGCCCCTTCAGTATCTTGTCCCTTATCCATGACAGCCCCAAACGCTCGCTCTGCAATTCTCAAGTCAAAGGTTCTAGTGGAAAGAGCACTGAAGCTTGATAGCTATCTGCACTGGAAATGCCCCTAACTGGTTTGGGATGGTTCAATTTTGCTGATTTGCTCTTCTGTCTCAGTGACTCACACTTTCCACTCCCTCTCCTTGCCAGTTCATTAGCCTCTGTGGCCCTGAGATCCGCTGGCAACCTTCAGGCTGAACACAGAAGGCTGTGTCTTTTGCAAAGAGCTTACCATCTGACACATGTGCACAGTGCAGCAGGGAAATGCTGGGGGTCACTGTGATTGTCCTCCCAACTTCTGGTCTTTGTGGCTAGGGACAGACATGTAAAAAGCCTAAGCCTGAATTCATGGGTGACTGGTGCCTCCTGAGTCTGGTGGTCCCCCAGCAGATGATCGCCAACCAGGGAGGGGGGAGGTCCCCCAACAGCCGATCGCCAACAGTGGCAGTACTGGCGGCAAAACCAGAAGTGCTGGTGGCAAAGCTACAAGTACTGCTGGCGCTTCTCTTGGAGCCTCCACTCCCCAGCCAGTGCTAGTCTCAGGAGAGACACTGGCCAGTGCTTCTCTCAGCACCCCAAATCCCTGGCTGGTGAGGGCCAATCTCAGGGGGGGCACAGGCCCTCTGTGCCCCCCCATCACCTACGCCTGAATAGATTCACTCTTTGCAGGTTAGTCTAAGCTGTGCACCTTAACTGATTAATAGCTGGACAGACATGCTCTGTTAAATCAGGAAGTGCATGCACATGCCTGCAGTGGTTCAAGCCAGAAGCTGGGGGGTGCTGCCAAAGAGGAGGAAAGAGAGCTTCCAAGGCTGTCACCCCTCTCTGCTGGAGCAGAAGGAGCCAGGCATCAGCTTGGAGGCTAACACACAGGGGATGGGGAAAAAGTCCTTTTTCTGAAGCAAGGTATCGAACACAGCAATTTTCAAAGCATACAGCAAAAATCTTCGTCTAAGTTAAGATATAGCCCAGTAAAACACAGCATGCACAACTTAGTCAAACTTAAAGTATAAACCAGAAAGACAAGAGTTAGTTTTACTAATCCTGAGGGCAGAGTATCTCCTTACAGACCTGCACTCAGAAAGGCTTTGTTTACATGCTCTACTTTATATATAGTGTAAATGTGGCTCTCTGCATTCTTTGGTGCAGCTTTTCTTGACTAAATCTGCAGCCTGTGTGATCACTGATGATTGTCAGGTCTTTGCTGACACTTTCCACCTCTCAGTTTGGTCCTGCAAGTCTTAGCTCTGGGCTCAGAGTTGCAGCAGGGCTTGGATCTGCACACAGATCTGCTTGCTTCTCTCTCCTGCTCTGGGACGGCTGTGCAAGTCACACAGACTGCAGCCAAAGCCCTGGCATTCCCGTGGAAAGAGGGGACATTAACTCCGTCTCTGCCTCTTTGCAGGCAAGCCATGGAGGTACAGCTGGGGCTGGCAAACTGTAGCTGAAGTCCCCAGTTTTTGCCAGCAGAGGGAGTTGGGGGGAGAGGGGATGAAGGGAGAAATTTGGCACTGGCCATGGCAGTCCAACATCTGCCCACACCCTGCTCCTGCTCCTGCTCTGGCTAGAGAGCAGAGGGGAGGGGCCAACCCTGCTGTGGAGCAGAGAGCCCCACCTAGCCCAAGAGCATGCTGGGATGCTGGGGGAGTCTGATTGATCTTAAACCAGCAAGGGATCTGGGACAGACATTGCCTAAACCCGTTTGAGACAAATCAATTAAGTCTGATACTACATTCATCCAGGTTTATCTCCAACCAGTTTCAGTCATTTTCAGATTGGTTTATGTGCACTGAACATCTGTTATGTCACAGGTTTAAACCAGTTTCTGATCACTTAAACTGGTTTACATGTAATGTCTGTCTAGCCTATGGGAGAAGCCTGTGGTGGACTCAAGAACGAGCCCAGATGTTCCAACCTGGGTGACATCTGGGCTACTTGTTCCTGGGAGCCCACCTTGCAACTGTACAGTGCAGGGGCTGACTGGGTCCAGCAGGGAGAGAATGTGGGTCCTATCAGATATTTGGGGCTAGGTGTTTGTAGACTTTGCTTGACAGCTGCCTAAGCATGTAGCACTGTGCTCATTCCCACTTCACTAGGGTTGCCAGTTCTCCAGGATTGCCCTGGAGTCTCCAGGAATTGGATATAAATCTCCAGGAGACTGCTGAGAATCACCCAGGAAATAAATGATAGGGCATTCATTAAAATGAATATTAAATGTTAAATCCAATTTATACAGTAGTCCAGGGGTTTTTTAAAATATATTAGTAATGTGCATTTGCCTTTCTGATATAAAGTCTATGCACCATGATCCCTAACTGATATATACAAGCATACAGGCATGTTCGCACTGTGTGTCGTGGGCACATTGGCATTCGGGAAACCTCCCAGAATAGATTTAGAGTTGGCAACCCTATCCTTCACACAGGCTGTGGGTGGGCATAAGTAGCTCAGAGCTTGCACTACAGGGAGTCAGGGGTAGTCCTGTGGCTGCACACCCTCCTGACAAACAGTAATGGACACACAGAAGAGCCAGCTCTCACACTTCAGGGCATAAGCTGACGGGGAGACCTAGCAGGGAGGACACTGTTTCCTTGTGCACAACTTTGAACAAGTGATCATGTGCCTTTATGCCATGTTACTCATTCAGACATCAGGTGTTGGCAGGAGTCTGAGACAAAGCTAACTGGAGCAGGACTGATCTGCAGGGGCAACTCTCATTCCTACAAGGAGCCACTTGGGCACTACCCTCAGCAGGTCCTGAAGTTCCCAGACAGGCTTTCAGCTCATGCAAAGAATGACCGCGGGTTCCCTTTGCAGTATTGCCTCCATAAAAACAGTTTCTTCAGTGGAGCAGCTTCACTCTGCACATCATTCTAATAGCAAATCCAAATTCAAAGTTGCCCTGCTGTCCTGCCTCAGTGCTTGGTCAACCCCTCTCTCACAGAGCCAGGTTTGCTGCAATCATTTAATAAGCATGACAGTGAGCATGGCCGCAAGGACAAGGATCCCAGTCACAGAATCAGGCCAGGCACAAAAAATGCACTTGGTTTGCTTCCTTTCCTTTGAGAGCCAGCCTAGCATTGTTAGAAATCACAACTTCCCAGCAAACACCGTCTTCAAAATGCGTCTGAGATCAGACATTGCAGCTGCACTGACTAGCACATGGGTAAATAGCATCCTGCAGAATCCATCCACCCCCACATCGCAGCAAAGATAAGTGCTTGTTGCCTGCCAAGTATTATCAGCCCAACCTTCTCAACATGAAAGGCTCAGAGCCTGGTGAGCTGCAGGCCTCCCTGCTCTGCAGCAGAACAAGAACTGCTTTATGGAAGTGCTCTTTCTGTAAAGTAACAAATAGACAAAGCTAGTGCCTTTTAAGTCCACGCTAAAGCTTACGAGCTGCTGCTAGGTGTGTGATAAACCGTGTAGTTGTTCTCTGTGGAGATGAATCTGTAAAGATAAAAGTATGTGCACAGTAACAGCACATGCACAACCCAGGATGCTCTTCCTTTACCTGCCGATCTACCATCGTCCTCTCTCTTTTAAGCTGTGCATATGGCACAGGGCTGGGGCATAGGAATTGAAGTCAAGTCCTGGCTGGGACTACAGACTCCCTATGTGAAGTGGGCCAAGTCATTTGGAGACAGACTTTCATGTGCTCAAGCCCTGTCAATGGGGCAGGTTTATGAGAGGCACTTGGCAGTGTGTGCCCAGCGTGCCAAGTACATTTGAGAATCAGGCACCTTCCTTCATGCCTCTGTGGGAGCAGAGCTCTTTTGGAAAACCTGCCCTCTGGAAATGACAACAGAATTTCTTTCTCTTCTCTGTATAATGGTTTCACTGCAGACCTACTGCAGAGTCAAGAGCTACTTCAAGGCCCGTTTCCTAAGCAGATGTGACCAGGGAAGCAGCATTTCAGCAAATCACTCATGCTCTCCATTGCCTCTACAGAAGTGTAGGAGAGACTCCCCATGAACCTGCCACAGGCCAGAAGAGAGCGACGTGTCACTGGAGGAACGCTTACAACAGCTCTGCTCTTGTTATGACAATGACTACATGGGATTTTACACCCTCAGTCCCTGGCTCCAAAGCTTTTCCTGGTTTCTATTTTGTCTGGGGGCTGGAAAGGACCTCACCAGATCATCAGGTTCAACCCCCCCTTGCACTAGGCAGGAACAGTAGTTGTTCTCTGTGGAGATGAATCTGTCGTTGTTCTCTGGTGAATAAAATCAATACACAGCTGAACTGCAGAAGAAGTAGCGCTGGTGTGTCTCTGGGAAGCCCCTCCCGGAAGGAAACCTGTGGCCTTGCTGCAGGAGCCACTGATGCAGCAGGACAGGCTGTCCCACCCAGAGGAGGATTTAGAGCAGTGGTTCTCGACCTTTGGTACCTTACATACCACCTGCCGACCGACACGGCGAAAGTGCAACCGGAAGTCCCACCGTGGCACTTCTAGTTTTGCCGCCGCAAGCTGAGTCCCACTTTTCCCTTGTGGACCAAGGCCCAGGGCAAAGCAGCCTGTGTGGGGCCTCCCTCCCTGCCCCTGGCACACTGAGGCCGGGGAGTGACAGCCCCGGTGCACCGGACGCAGCGGGTAGGCAGTGCCTGGAACTTCCAGCCTGAACAGGCAAAAATGCCTCCAAGCAGCCAGGCGCGGGGCGGGCCAAACTCAAAACACGGCACCCGCGTACCCCCTGGCCGTGTACATGTACCGGGGTTGAGAAACACTGGTTTAGTGGGTGTGCACGGATGTGGGCACACTCCCCTTTATTGTGTTGCCTGTGAGCTCTCAGCATGAGCTCTGCTACCTCCGCTGGTCCCCTCCTTTTTCCTGCTCCTGAATTCAGAAGGGAGAGGAGGGAGGGCAAACAGCAGCAGTGCTCACCCCCTGGGCTCCAGAGCCACACAGAAACAGGAGCTTTGGCCAGACGCTGTCCCAATCAAGGTGAACTCAGAACTCACTGGTCACGTGGAGCTTCGGCAGGTGCCTGTGCTGAGCAGGGGGTGAGCTCAGAGCTCACTGCACATGGGCAGCACAGCCAAAGTCAGGGGGCTGCATCCCTCTTGCCTCATTCCTGGATCCATTGTTGCTTCTGCCAGGCTTGCCCCCAAGCTCACAGGAGCAGGCCAAGCCCTTCTGGCAGCAGAGCAGAGACCACAGACTCGCTGGGACATGGGATCGTAAGAGGCTGCCTAGTTTCAGGGACAGATGCACCATATACCCACATGGTGACATCCTACTCTAGTTCTGTTGGTTGATGGGCACATGGGGGCCCAGTACAGCCTTCTCCTGTTCCCAGACTCCTGGTTGCTGAACAACATCTCCACCTAGGAAGCAGCCCTCAGGCCCTGCCCTATCTCCTTTTCAGCTCTGCCCGCATCTACTGCTGACTCCTGCTGCATTAGGTCTCTTGCCTGGTTCTTACAGACCAAGATCAGGCTGCATGGATAGAGGTCTCCAGAGGTCTGGACTTGACTTGGGTTCAAGGAGCAATGCTAACTGCCAGCTAGCATACACCTTTTCAGTTTGGGCTCAGCCAGTCACTGTAAGCCATAGCAATGCCTTCTCTGCATGCCTCTTCTGTGCCATGGGAATGTCATCCCAGGAAGCCTCTGAACAAGTCGAGGGGGACCGTGATCCCCCCTACCTTTTCTCTATGGCTAATGGAAGAAGGATCCTAAAACTTCTTTCTGTTGCAGTTTTGGGTCCTGGTCTAGACACGGTTGAAAGCCCCTGCTCCCTGTAACCCCCTTGGGGGCACAGGTACCTTCCCTGCAGCTACCAGGCTGTGCTAATGACAGTCCAGCTGTGTAAAGCTATTAGCAGAGACAGCAGCTGCTACAAGATCAGGGACAAATGATTAACTCATCCAGCTCTCTGCAGCCCTGGGCAAGGTGGAAGAGAATGTGAATTGTGGCACTTGTACTGGGTCCTTTGACATTTCACAGAAGGGTGTGTTTGGACTAACTATGGAGCACAAAGAAAGTCATCAATAGCTCAGTGCAGAGCCGTCCCTAGGGGTGTACAGAGCCTTGGGCATATCAGCCTGTACGGGGCTGGGATGGGGGTGGCAACCGCTCGCAGAAGCCAGTGGCAGTGTCAGTGTCAGTGGAAGAGAAGTCAGGGGGTGGTGACTGTCTGCAGAAGCCGCCAGTGGTGGTGGTGGTGGGGCCTGTACAACACTGTCCACAGGACCCCCCAGTGCATGGGGCCCAGAGTGGTCACCCTGATTCACATACCCCCTCCCCCTCCACCTCCCAGGGGTAGCCCTGGCTCAGTGTGAAACTGGGAGGTGGTATTGAGTGGGATGCCTCAGGGATGCGTGCCCAGGACTATGGTACTCTTGAATATTTTTACTAGTGACTTACAGGATGGGATTGTGTACATTGTAAATCTCCAGTCGACACCAAGGTAGGTAAGGAAGCAGACACTTTGGAGGACAGGATCAAGATTCAAAATTACCGTGATGAATTAGAGAAACAGTACAAAATTAATCAAATTTGGTTCAATAAGGACCAAAGTCCTGCATGCATGATGGCACAATCCCATACATGAATAGCGACTAACTGACTAGGCTGAAATACTGTATAGTATAGTAAGCCATGAACTGAACTTGAGCCAGCAATGTGCAGTTGTTGCAAAGCAAGCCAATAGCATCCTGGGCAGATTTAACAAGAGTGTTGCATGCAAGTGATTCTTTCACTCTATTCAGCACTTCTGGGCCTTGACTTGGGGTATTGTTTCCAGTTTGGGGCACTGGTATTCAGGAAAGAGATGGGCAAATTGGAAAGAGTCCAGCAAAGAGCAACAAAAACTACCAGTTTTAGAAAACATGATTTACAAAGGTAGGAAGAACTGGAATTATTTAGCCTTAGAGGAGGGGGCAGGAGGTGTTGGGAGTTAATAAGTCTTCAAATAAAGGGTTGCTATAAAGAGGACCGTGATAGACTCATTTCTGTGTCCACAAGGGATGAGACAAGAAGCAACGATCTTAATGTGCAACAAGGGAAATTTAGGCTGGATATCAAGAAAAGCTTTCTCACTATGAGAATGGTTTGGCACAGGAACAGATTACCCAGACAGGTTGTGGGATCGCCATCAGCGTAAGTTTTTAAGAACAGGTTAGACGAATACTTGTACTGGATGGTTTAGTCAGGGATGAACTTGCCTTGAGCGGGGGGGGGGACGGGGACGGGACCTGAATTCCAGATGGCCCTGCCAGCCCTACTTTTCTATTTATAGCCTGAATAATAAACCCAGACTTCATGACTGATCTGCACTTAAGTCTAGTGCACTGTGCTTTTGGCCACAGTTATTCAGCATGAGGCAGGTCAGTGAAGGGATGCCATGTTCATGTGCAGCAACAACTACCACAGCTGTACTGGAACATAGGAATATAGGACTGAAAGAGGACTCCTGTGCATTTGCAGGCAGTTGTTAACCACAAGCATCTCCAGAATCACACCTGAAATCCTCACATGCAGTTATGAAGCACAGTTCCCAAAACATCAGCAACACCTATATGTCAGAGAAAAAGCAGAGAAGATCAGGCCATTGCCAGTAAAATGACAGGAAAGCAGATGGTTAATGTACGCTCAAAAGATCCTCAGAATATGATCATGTCCCATGCTCTGAAAGCAAATAACTCCAGTGTCCCTCTCACCTGGGTGAAATATTCCTTCCTGACCCCAAATTTGGCAATCAGTTGGCACATCTATATGTGTGATTAATTCAAAGCAATTAACTTTGGCACTTACTGCACCTATGGATGCAGCATGTTGACCTGTGTTGGAGTAGCCCCAGCTGGCAGGGGGTCCCAGGGATCAGCTAGCCAGCCCAGGGCTGCTCTGACCCAGCTCAACATGTTGCGGAGGGGCTGACTGAGCAACAAAGGTGCTCCATTGCAGGGCTAACTGGCAAGCAGCTCCCACACTGAAGCACCCTCATGCCCCAGCCAGCCACATCACTGTCTACACATGCACAAGATAATAGTTGTATTTATACATATTACCCTGCTGTGAAGTTTATTAACTTATTCTAGCCTAATAGCCCTGAATGTATAGATACCAAGATATTTGCTGTGGAGCTAGTCTACTTCACAGTAAATGTCTTGTGTAGACATGCTTAGTATGGCCCTGAAGAAAAGAACAAGAGGCAGGAACAGGAACCTCTGGTCCTCTTCCATAGTGAAAATACTGCCAGCTTAGAATAGAATCATAGAAATGGAGGGCTGGAAGGGACCTTGAAAGATCATTAAGTCCAACCCCCTGCTCTGGGCAGGAGCACTGCTGAGATCAAATGATTCCAGAAAGGTGTCTGTCCAGTCTGCTCTTGAAGACTTCCTAGGTTGTGAGCTGCACCACCTCCTTGGAAGTCTACAAATTCATCTACAAATTCCATGAGTACATTTCTAACTCTAACACCAAGGTTGCTAAGAAAATGTTAAACAGAAAAGGCCCTAAAACCAGATTTGGAGGAACATCAGTGGCAGCTGCTCTCCAGCCAGCCAACATCTACACAGCCTGCTGTAGTGTCTCTGATCCACCCTCCCATCCAATCCTCCTATTTTCTGCTTCCTTCCATAACTTCACCAGCTCTGTTCTTCAGTACCTGCTCTAAAATCCTCCCTACTGTTGAAGTCAAGCTAATGGGCCTATAGTTGCCTGGATCATTCTTTTTTCTGTTTTCGAAAACAGGCAATTTTCCAGTCACAGGGCACTGTCCACGAGCTGACAGATTTGGTGAGGATCTGTGCTGTGTGGAGTAGTTGCTACTTTTTGCACCAATTCTTTCAGTATTCCAGGATGGAGGTTATCTGTTCCTTACTGATTTTTAATTCTTGCTTGGGGTGGAAGCCCCCTCAAAACATTTGCACTTTTGCTTTCAACTGGTTCCATGCTGCTTCCATAACCACATCTACATCCACATCCCTTAGCTCTCGTACCTAGTCAACCACCTTAACTAATTGACCTAGTTTCTCAAAATCAGCCGTTCTGAAGTCCAAGATCCTTGCTTATTGACTCTTGACCCTCCTGCAGTTTGAATCAGCTCATGCTCACTAGATCCCAGATTATTTTCCACAACCTGTTCTCCCTGCCATTTGTCAAAACTAGATCCAAGGTACTTTTGCCTCTCATTGGCGCAGTGACTATACTACAGAGAAATCAGATAACTCATCCAGACTTATCCGTGCCCTCTAATAATGGCGTGTTTGTAATCCAGTATACATAGAAGAAATTGAACTCTCCCGTGATCAGGGGTGACTGGTGCCTCCTGAGTCTGGGGGGCACAATTGCGGATCAAAAACTGCAGACCAGAAGCAGATGGCTTGGCAAACTGCAGACCACCAGCCAGAACACAGGTAAAGCTACCTCCACCAGCCCTCCGCCCCCTGGGTGGTGGGGTGGACCTAAACTGCAGCTGTCGCAGCCCCTGCAGGAGAAGCCATGGCCCCTTCGCCTAGCTCTGCAGGGCCGCAGTTTGCTGTCCTGAGCAGTGCCAAGTCGGGGGCCAATCTCAGGTGGGCATGTGCCCCCCCATACTTCTTCTACCAGTCACCTGTGCCCATGATTATGCATTTCTATTGCTAGTGAAATCTCCCAAGACCTTGCAGAGATCTTTATCCATTTTCAAGTCCAAATTTTTAATGTAACAAACCAACAAAACATCCTTTTGTGCATACCATCTACAACCTAATGTTATTAAAGTACAATGCTACCACCCCCTGAACAGTTAGACCCCTCCCTACCTGCATTTTAGTCATGCTGGAATGGATACTATTCTGCCAAGTCTCCTCTAATATCTAATTTAGCCTTGTACACCAGGAGATCCAGTTCCTCCATTTTATTGCTCTGACTCCGTGCATTAGTGTATAAGCATGAAGAGTTGTTTCCAGCTGGAATGGGTATTTTACTCATGGGTTTTATTTCACTTAAAGCTAAGCTATTCTCTTCCACAGACCTTCCAAAACATAGCCATTCCCAGGTGACTGGTCAGATGTCACATAGTGTTAGTCCTGTTCTCTGATTGGATGAGTTGGCAAGGACTTCTGTCCCAAACAATTATGCATGCAGATTTATACACAAAGCAAAGGAATTCCATTTTGCTTTACAGACACCTTGTGGGTTTGTGTTAGGGAAAGAGCAAATGGGAATAGATAAATGGGTATAGGCCTAAAAGGTCCAGTGTGAATATCCAGCTACCTCTCCTGTAGCACAGGCAGTGGCAGATGAAGAATTATTGGGGCCTTGGGCAAACAGAAAATTGGGGGTCCCCCATGAATGTATCACAAAGCATTAACAAATAGACCCATTAAATGTTGAAAAGGTGCATTAATATATAAAGCACAACACACAATGTAGAAATAAACTACTCCTGTGCCAAGGCCTTCTTGGCTGATTTACCATGGTCCCTGGGCACCTGTGTGCGCACAACCCATGATCTCAGGCTGGGCAATGCACAGCCCCCTGGTATAGTGCATGTTATCTCTGAAACGTTGCAAACTCTCATAAACAGCCTCTTTCTCCTGGTTCCTCAGGTCCAGCAGCTGCATGTTAAGGAGAGGCACCAGCTGCATGTGGGAATGCACCTTCAGAGTCACTGCCAGCCTTGGCTGGGGTCCTTTGTATGTGCCAGCTGCAGCATCAGTGGACCCAGGACTGGATCTTGCTGCTGGACTGGTCATCATGGAGGACCTTGCATGCCAGCAGGTCATGCATGAACTGGAGAGGGCTCAGGAAAGGGCCCAGGAGGACTGGGCATTCAGGGAAAGTTGCCTGGCCTTCGAGGGGAGGCACATCGCCTGTTTTGAGAGGATGGTGAAAGCCCCGGAGTGGCAGGTGGCCATGGTGGCCTGGGCAGTGGAGGCCATGAAGGAAGACTGCCAACTGCTGGGCACTATCCTGGCCTTGGTGGTCACCTTCATCCTGCCTGTTGCCCTACCCCCTAGCCCTAGCCAAACCTACCCCCTGGCTACCACCCGCAGCCCAGCCACAAGTCCCTCAGTGGACCTGGGCTGAGGTACAGCAGCACCTTTAGTGGCCAGGTCCCCCTGCCCTGGCATCCACCCCAGGTCCCCCACCAGCCAGCTCCCCAGCCTGAGCCCCACCCTGCAGCTCGCCCTTGTTTCGTGAGGTCCTAGAGAAGGAGCTGCTTGCAGCAGGGCAAGAACTGCATGTTGGCTCTGACCCCAGGCTGAAGAAGAGGGGTGGCCCCCCTCACCGCTGGGCAAGCCCCCTGCCTGCTGGCCTCACCAGAGTTTGCACACCCACAGTAGTATAGCCAGAGGCCAGGGCACCTCAGCCTCACTGTCCTCCACCCCAGGGGTGCACAGAGAGCGCTGTACATAGTTTGCACAGGGAAGAGGATACTTTATTGGTAGTGGGTGGGGTGGCTGGGGCTGGGGCTCTGTGGTTCAGGAGGGAAGGGAGAGGAGGTCCGTTATTTGGGACAGGGGTGGGGATGGAGTCCATGTTTGTGGAGGAGAATAAGGTGCTTTCCAGCAAACTGTCTGCAGTGAGCGTGGTGCCTGGGGTGTGTGGTGGGGCTGGGGTCTGTGGCCAGCCATCCAGGTGGCCTACAGTGGGAGGTGCAGGATCAAGTGGTCCACCCATGCCTCTCGCACCTGGTACCATGGTCTCTGCTGCCAGGTGTGTGGCTTGCCCAAGGCCTCGGTGCGAGCGACCGGTCACTACTGCTGCCACCACAGCTGGCACTCCAGTTGCCAGGCGTCCTCTGCTTGCCTCCTCTGCCCAAACCTTGTGGCAGAGCTCCCCCTGGGCCTCACAAATGTTGTGCAGCATGTACCAGGGCACTGAGCTGTGCCTGCTCCTTTAAGGGTAGGATCTGCCTAGCCAAAGGGCCGTGCAGGCTACACAGAGCCCCACTGCTGCAGGGTGCTGGACCAACAGCTTAATGGACTCATTGGCCAGCACCTGCAGGTGGTCAGATGCCTGGAAGAAGGTAGGGCTCCGGGGAGCAGTGCTGCAGCGAGCAGTTTCACTCTTTCTCTGGAGGCTGCTAAGGGAGGAGCGCAGCCTTTGAGAGCTACCCAGAAACCTTTGGGCGCCTGTTGTCTGCTTAGAAGAACTAAGGCTCTAGGGGTCTATAAGGTAGTAAGGACTAGGAGTCGCTATCCTAGGGTGGGAGTCTTATCTTCTTAAAGGGGTAGAACACAGTTTTCATTATCAGTGCTATGTTATAGCCCAGAGGGCTTATGTTTGTGTTGTTGTATAAATGGGTGGACAGGAAGGAGGCTAATAGGGGAGGAGGAGGCGTCACCGGGGGCACACTAGTGTGTAGAGCCCCAGGTGCTAGACAGGGGCACAGAGTCAGGCACCCAAGATGGGTGCTGAGAGAGAGATGCCTGAGAGAGGCAGAGAGACAGGTGCCATAGAGGAGAAGTGCAGAGGCAGGCACAGGGAGCCAAGTGCCAGAAACCGTGGTGCCTGAGGGGTGCAGAGACACAGGGGCTGTAGGGCCCAACACCCAAGGGGTGCACAGAGGTGACAGCAGTAATAACATTGGCGAAGCATGGGGCATGATAAGGGAAGGCTGGAGTCGTGCATATACTCCTAGACACTCCATTGAGGTTTCCCTCCTGCTCAAAGCTGACAGTTGCTGGTCACTGGAAGGATAAACACAAACAAGCCCCCACCCTATCATTCGTCTATCTCCAGCGGTCCATGACATAGACCAGTGATTTTTCAACCTTTTTTCAGTTGCGAACACCTAAAAAAAATTCAAATTGAGGTGTGGCTCCCTTTGAATTGTACGTGTTCACACACCCGCTGATTGATCATAGTTATTTTTTGCAGACCCCTTAGATATAGTCTGAGGACCTCCAGGGGTCTGTAGACCACAGGTTGAAAAGCACTGCCATAGACAGATCCAGAATTTATTAAAAGAGCGTGCGGGACACTGCTCCTCAGACCAGGGGTGGATGGAGGTAAGGCATGGCTAGAGCCCCCAAGGCTGGTGGGGTACACCAGGAAGCCAGGAAGGGAGCAGGTGCATGATGGGGGATGAGGGAAGTCCCCTGCCAACACTACTCACAGTCTACAACTGTGACTGGCAGATCTGGGGTCAGGGAGACGTAGAGCTGCTTCTGCCCTGCTGCAGCCCCAGGGCTGCAGGGAGAAGCTGTGTGGGGAGCTGGGCTCAGCCTGGGACACGCATCCCCTGGTCCCTGCCTGCCCCTTCCTGAGTCTCTTCTTGGCCAAGAGCAGGCACTGGAAGGAAGAACCCATGCACCGCTGCTGCTGTCCCCTGGCGAGCCTGGCATTCTATGTAGCCACAGCCCATATCTGGAATGGGGCAGGAGTGCATCTCGGGCTCTCGCTGAGCCTGGATCAGCTGCTGACAAGAGTAGCAGCAAAGGAAGGAGGGTGTGTCTGCATCAGTGTGTGACCCCCTGCTTCCCCCCCTAACCCCCTTTGCTGTTTCCACCCCTGGACCAAACCAACCTTTTGGCTCAGCCCATGCCAACTGTTCAGCTGAATTTCCAGTTTCTAGAATGGGAGGCAGAACTTTGTTTCAACTCATGGGGAACTACTTCCGTGCAGATTCCAAAGATGAAGCTTGTAATCCTGGTACAGGAGGTATCAGAGACTGGGAACACTATGAGCTTCCAAAATGCAAAGCTAGCAAAGAGCCTGGACAATCAGTATAGCACTAGGACATGATCATTGACTCCATTAGCAAGCCCTTTCCCACACCATTCTTCCCAGCAGTATACTGAAAGCATTCATCACTGTTTCCTACCTGTTTGGACTGTTTCAATTTGCAAAAGGTTTTTATCTGTAAAAGCAGCAAAATGAAATGACATCAGCCACAAGATGGAAACAATCCACAAATTACTGAGAATCAGCGTGCTGAATATTTCTTCGATTTACCATTAACTCTAGTAATGAGTAAGACAAGTGTTCTAATTACACCTGTGAATAAGCGGCTCTCTTGTGAATGGCTTTAGATCTGGAAGGAAATAACACTTTGCATCTTGATCTTAATTCAAAGGGAGGACTGTTTTAAGGATAAATTAGCTTGCTTATGAGCTGCCTACATACCTGCTGTTGCTCAGCAATGACATTAATCTGGGGGCTGCCCAAATGGGATGCACAGGAGCACAGTTTTAAATACCAAGTGATCGCACAAATGCCAGGCAACAGCAGCAGAACAGGGCTGCAGAGGAGGAGGGAGATGTACCAAGCTATTGCCTGTGGGGCATTTTGGTACAAGGCCAAACTCTAGTTGTCTCTTCATCTCCTACACAAAGGTAGGGTGGCCATTGGTCCTGTTTTAAACTGGACAGTCCTGTTTTTAAATCTTTTGTCTAACGTCCATTTCTAAATGAGGAAGGGACTGCAAAGAGTCCTGTTTTTCAGTTCATTGGTGGAAATACATGTTAATCATTTGTCTTTGGGATTCTATTGGCTGGGCCTAGAGGTAGTGTGGTGCACAGGCAAGAGGAGCAAGGTTCTGAGCCAGCCTGGGAGGGAGGTGGCCTTTTTCTGGTGGCCCTGCCTCTTGCTGCTGATTGGCCAAGGGGGCCAGTGGTGCCACCCCTCACTGTTGATTGGTTGAAGAGGTGGCAATCCTGCCCCTTGTCACTGATTGGCCAGGGAGGTTGGTAGTTCCCCTTTCCTCCCACAGAGGGATGTCCTATATTATGGGGACGCATTACTGGTCACCTGTGATGGGGCAGAAGAAAGACCTTACCTGCCAAGTCGACGTGAAAAAAATGAGTGCTGGAGGTAACAGCAGCGCCAGCATGGTCACACTTTATAAGCACATGCTGCTGGCACTTAACCCTATGGCCAGGTTAAAAGAAGCCCAGCGCAAGGAGATGGGAGGACTGGAAGTAACGTCTAGAAGCCCCAGGAGGGATGAATGATGGAAGGCAGCTGGCAGGCAGCAAACCCACTGAAGTTGCTCAGAGGAGCCAAATGACTTACCTACAGGTGAGTTCTGGTAATCGGGGACCAAAGATTGGGACCTGACCAGAGATGCTGGACCTTAGAAAAGAAGAGAGAAAAGGATTTTGAGTACAGTGGACCGAAGTGGTTCACAGGGGACTATTTTTATTGTGAATCCTAAAGTACAAACAGTTCCTGCAAGGCAAGGACCTGGGTGATCCAAATCCAGGCGTGAGGACTGTAAAACAGAGACTAAGCCCCGGAGTGCTATTTTGAGTTACATAGTGTTTGTTTGTTTTATATCTCACCTACCTCAAAAGACACAATGTGAAAGTATAGTGTGTGGGCTCGGAACATCAACTAAAGATCTCAAGGGTTGGCGTAAGGCAGGGTGTAGGGGAGGCAGAACCCCAGAAGATGGCATCATGACTGGCTTAAGGACAGCACCCATGGGGACTAAGACCTTCCTCCCAAATTACATAGAAGATCAAGTCATGGAAAGAGTGGTTGCCCTTACCCAGTTCCAGTTGTACAATGCTAGGAGCACACCGTCTACACATAAAAGAACTGAGACTGTAAAAGATTCCATGAAAACATTAAGATGTGCCCCATGGGACAGGCACGGGTGCTTCCACTTCACGCTACACAGAGGTGGGGCAGCATGGTCTGGTAATTAGAGTCCAGGACTCTAGGGCTAAGGACAGGCATTCAAAAAGCCTGAGACTGAATTGATTCAATCTTTGAAGGTTAGTCTAACCTGCTTAGGCTGAATCAGTTTGTAACTGTAAAGACATCCCCTCTGAACTGAAAAAATGCAGGCACATACCTGCAGTGGCTCAGGCTAGAAGCCAATGGGTGCTAGAGCAGGCCTCCCTTCCCTTCTTCAGTGCTAAGCTGAGGGGGTGCATAGCCAGGCCTCCACAGGATGCTCTGATTAGGGAGAGTTTGCCCCGTCTTCACTGGTCAGCAAAGGAGTCAGGGATTTACACAGCATTTAGTTATATAGCATAGAGCTTTTATTAGCTCATCAGCAAAACAAAAGGATCTCTCATTAGTTCAAGCTCTTCTTAAACATCTTGTTCCAAAGAAGGAACAGAGAGAGACATTACCAGCTACCTGTTGATTAGCTCCAAAAAGCCCTAAGCAGACACAGTCCTGTTTGCCTTTGTCCAGTCTTCCACAGCACGGATCATAGCCAGCATGTGGTATTGCTAGGTAATGATGAGAGGTGTCTGTGTAAGGCAGAGGGAAGGGGGGAAATCCAGCTTCAGCAGGGAGTGGTGAGGGGTGGGGAGCAAGAGGAAGCCAGGCAGATGCCGTGTACCTGCAGTCTCTGCTGGAGCTGCAGCCAGGGAGCAGAGGGGAAGGGCCAGCCTAGCTCTCTGGAGCAGAGAGCCCCACCCAGTCCAGAGAGTATGCCAGGATGCTGGGGGACTCTGATTTAACTTAAACCAGGAAGGGGTCTGGGACAGACATTGCATAAACTGGTTTGAGCCAAATCAGTTAAGTCTGATACTACATTCAACCAGGTGTATCTCAAACAGATTTCAGCCACCTTCAAACCGGTTTATGTGCACTGACCAGTTTATGTGCACTGAACATCTGTTACAGATTTAAACCAGTTTCTGATCACTTAAACCAGTTTGTGTGTAATGTCTGTCCCTAGCCTAGCAGGACTCCACAGGTCCTTTCCAGTAGCATTAGTGCCTTTCCAAGTGGCCTGGGACAAGTTACTTAACCTCTCTGCTCTCCTGTGAATAAGATGGAGGTGAGATTGACTGCCACAGACATGGGTCATAATTAATGAATAATTAACTGACTGATTAACATCTGTAATGTGCATTGGGACAATTTAGAGTTACCACTATTAGGAACATAGTTGAGACTATGTATTCTGCAGGAAACTCCATGGGGTCCCCTGTCTGCCCTTGTCATTTTATTCTTCTTTGTGTAGATTCTTGACTTCAGCCTAAGATGACCAAATTACTATTTAGGGCCAGGGACATTCTTTGCTGCACCTAGCCTTGAAATGGGTTCATTTGAATGCAAATTTACTTGCCTACATGATTATTTGATGAGGCTATTCAGATAGGATGTGGGCATATTCCTGCAGTGGGACACTCAAGGGACTCGTTTACTGCCTGGCTGAGCCGATTTATGATTTGCATATGGATTATTTTTTGCAGTGAGGTAGGCAGCATTTGCAACTGAGAACCTAATTGTTTGGGTGCCTGGAGCTTTTGACACAGGCAGGATTTTAATAGTACTGAAACTGGAAAAAAAAACTGCAAAGTGTTGCCTGTCTCTGTTCGTGACTTTCCTAAGAACCAAAGAGACTGCAGCAAAAAGATAGAAATGAAAGTCTTTCTTAAGCTGCTGCCACTGCAGCACAATAGTGAGACTAGCTGAAGAAGTGGATCTGAGCACTTTCCTTTTGTCCATGTAGGTGCATGTATGTCCATGCGCACACCATTGCCATGGCCTCCTTCTCCTCAGCAATGAGCCTGGCTGTGGTGAGATGAAATGGGACCTCTCTGTTGCTGAGATTCTGGCAGAAAGAGGAAATCTTCTCTAACTGACTCTGTGCAATACCTGCAGTGGCATCTGGCTGCAAAAAAAATGTCCTGGAAATGTGACATTTCGTACCTGAGCTTTGAATCCACAGCTGCTCTTTGTGTTGATGGAAAAAGCAGGACGTGAGCCACATCCTTTATGAATTCTATATCTAGTGACTGCTTCTCTAGGGACAAGGGGAGTATATACAAACCTCAATGCCCCATTCAGATGCTGGGATCCCCAAATCATTCCCTGAGTGGCAGCAGCCTCGTAAGGCTGCAGCTGAGAACACACAGTACACTCAGAATGTTTCCACAGCAATAGAGGAATTGCTTTGACCACAAACCAGGACTGGAAGTGGATTGCTTTTAGAGGCCATAAGCTCCATGGTGGTTTCCAGATCTTGAGACCCAATGGTTGACATGAAAAAGGCATGACATAATCTGTTGACATGAGAAATCCTACAATTTAGAGGCTTTTGCATATTGTGTGCAAGCAGGCAGGGAGCAAGGTTTTTTTTGGTGTACAGCATCATTCTCAGGAGCCCTCACACCTTTTATCAGTGGTGATGCATACGGGGTGCACGGGGGTGCATGTGCACCCACTGAGAGCACCAGTGCATCCCCTGGTGGGCCACAGTTGACACTTAGGTGATGGGCGGGGGGTAGGTGGGAGTGCTGGTGCCCCCCTTGAAAGCACTGGTTGAGGAGTGGAGAGCCATGGCGCTCCCAGAAGTGGCCACAGATAGTGATTGGCTGTCTCGCGATCAGCTGCGGGGGGATCCCCCACCCCCCACTCCCTAGTCAGTGGGATCGGCTGTAGGGGACTCCCCCCCAGTCACTGAGGTCAGCCAAGGGAGCTCCCCTTGCCTTGCTGAGGGGGGTGTGTGGCATCAGTTGCCCGTGCCTTTTATGATCCCACCCTCTCATCATTTAGGCCCTAGTGTAGTGTAGCCTCAGCCCTTCCAGGCAAAAGCAACAGAGGGTCTCAGCAAGGCTCCTTGTCTGGCTGGCAGGACAGCATCTCTTATTTCCCTAGCAGGATCTCAAACTGCTCCACAAATTTGAGCAATGATTCCCTGAAATAGGTCATTAAGAGGTCCCAGCAATGCTGCATAGCCACATAGGCCAAGTACAGACAGTCAAAAAGCTCAAGGGTGAATTGATGCAATCTTTGCAGGTCTAAGCTGCAGAGATTGACCCAATACGTAAATGAACACACATTCACTTTTGATTCAGGAAATGCAGTCACATGCCTGCAGTGGCTGAAGCCAGAAACTGAGGGGTGCTAGAGCATGCCTTCCAGCCATTGTCAAAGGCATGGGTGACTGATGCATCCTGAGATGGGGGGAGGGGGGGAGGGGACTTGCCCCCCCAGCGGCCAGTCAGTGACTGGGGAGGGTGGGGAGGTGTACCAATCATGCATGCCAACCTGGAAGTGCCAGTAGTACACCCAGGAGGGCCAGAGACATGCCTGGAAGTGTGAACAGCACTTCTGGTGCCCCCACTCCCTGGCCAGCGCTCTCACGGGGCAGGGGCATCAGCGCTCCCACCTGCCCCCCTCACCCATCGCCTTAGCAGGGAATGCTGGCTGTTGGGGTGCACTAGTGCTCTCAGGGGATGCACATGCACTCTCATGCACCTCCTACATGTCACCACTGGCCAAAGGGGAGGGAAGAGAGAAAGCCCTCCAAGACTTCCCTCACTCCCTGCTGAAGTGGAAGGGCCATGGCCAGGCCCCAGCCCATGCTCTGCCTGGGTTGGATGGGGGCAGGGGAGTAGTGGCATCAAATACATAAAAGCTTGAACAAGAATAGTTGTTCTGCTGAAAAGCTATTAAGTAAAGAACTATACACTTAGAATGGTCTGCATGTTCACTTCCTCTTCCAGCTGCCCCCGAGGCCTCTGGGATTTGCAGTCCAGAATCAGAGCAGCAGGACTGTACATGGTTGCTTGTCACTTCCTTGTCCTGCTTCCAATTGCCTCTGGGGTTTGTAGCCCACAGCTGCACTCAGCACTTAAGTAAACCAGCAGGACAGCTCCATACTCAGTGGAAGCTGAGTTTAATCCCACTCCCTGGCCCCACACCCCAGCCAGGGTTTGCCTGTGAGGGCACAGTAAGTCAGTCAGTGAAGCCAGTAAGCCAGCCCTCACTGCTCTGGCTAGGGAGCAGAGGGGTGGAGCCAACCCTGGTCCCTGGAGCAGACAGCACACTGCAGCCCAGGGATGAAAAGCATGCTGGGATGCTGGGGGATTCTGATTTAACTTAAACCAGGAAGGGTCTGGGACATAAATTTCATGAACTAGTTTGACCTAAATCAGTTAAGTCTGATGCTACATTCAACCAGGTTTATCTTAAACTAGTATGAGCCATTTTAAAATGGTTTATGTGCACTGAATTTCTGTTCTGTTACAGGTTTAAACCAGTTTCTGAACACTTAAACTGGTTTATGTGTACCTTCTGTCCTTGGTCATAGGGTGCAGACAGACTAGAGGATAAATGCATACACCCACCCACCACCCCAGCTACAGAAGCAGCTTGAGGGAGCATGGGTGTTCCTTCCAGCTCTGGCAAAGGTACCCAAGAAACTTTAATCCATACAGATGGGGCACAGGCTGCACATCTTGTTGGGGATGAGTCAAACCAGGAAGAATCTTCTCACAGCCCTACTCTAGGCCAGGGAACAGACATGCTGCTCTTCTCCTTGCACTTGGGGTCTCTCAAAATTGCATGGCCAAGTGGAAAATCCAGTACCCACTGGGAGGGGTGGGTACAGGTGGTCTATGGGGCAAAATGAGTGAGGACCAGAAGAGATTACACTTTATGCTACAGTCAGGCTGAAGGTCACAATAATAAGGAATGTCACTTACTTGGACATGGGGATTGCACTGCAGGGCCCTGCTGCAGTCTGACAATCCCTCAGCCCTGCAGCTGGTCTGCTGGGCCCATGCAAGGCTCCCACATCTATGTACCACGGTGTCTGGTAAAAGTGCACATGCAACCCTCCAAGCTGGCCTTTACTGTGTGGAGCACTCAACAGTTGGGCAGGAGGAAGGGCATGGAGAGGCCTGCAAAGGGACGCACCTGGTTATTACCCCTCTAGTTACGAATGCTACGTGATTGACTTAGTGCATCATGGCTGGATGTGACTGGGGAGCTGGTCTCCCTCTCAAACACCAGCGGTCATGTGTCATGGTGACCCACGGGCCATCATGGTGGGTGGTGCTGCCCTAGGGTTATCACACGTCCAGGTTTTCTCAGCCTTGTCCTCTTTTTTGGCCCCCTGTGCTGCATCTGGGTGGGTTTTTAAAGTAAGCAAATGTCTGAGTTTTATGCTGTTCTTCTGCTCTCCTGGGCCAGCTGCTTGGGGCTGGGAGCAGTGGGCAAAGTGATTGGCTGTCAGGGGTCACATGCTCCCTGAGTGGGCCCCAGGAAGCCAGGTAAAGAGACAGTGAATGAGTAAGTGCAATGTGGAAGTTGCTTGGGTAGCAGGGCTGGGGGGCAGGGGCTATAGGTCCAGAGTGCAGGGCACCAGTAGGACTGGGGACAGGGGGCTGTGGGTCGGGGGTGAGGGGCACCTACAGTTCTGGGGGAATAGGGGCTTAGGAGTGAGGGGCAGAGGCAGGGCAAAGGCATATCACTGCCCCCCACAATCATGTGCCCCTCCTCCTCCCCCCCCCCCGGTGTCCTCTTTTTTGACGATGGAAATATGGTTCTTGGAGGGTTTTATCTACACACAAGCCTGGAGTGGTTGAGTGGAACATGGGCCTATGCTTCCTTGACTGTAAAACAGGCTAACTGATGAATGAGCCAGGTCCTGACACCAGCTGAACTACAGCAAGTTCAATACTCTGCCTTAGGGGTCTGTGCCAGTTCAGCTAAATCGGTTTACATCCAGGCCTTCTGTAGGCAGACAAGCCCCAGCATCCCCTGTGAGAGCTGCACAAATCTTGTGCGAAATGTCACTGATGCACTGGGTTAATGATGAAGGGTAATTTCAGCCCAGGTGCTCCCCATCCCTGCTGCTTGCCTTTGCCACAGAGCCTCACCATCAGCCTGCTCCCTCTGCATCACTTCCAAGGTTAGTGGCTGCTGCACGTCCTCTCTGAGCATGGTTGGGGCCAGCAAGATGTGTCCCAAGTGCTTTTGCAACAACCAACCTGGCACATCTTAGGCAGGGAGGGAGCTAAAAAGCCACCGCTCCCTGAGATGCTGGCAGAGGATGAGCTGCATCTGCAAGCGCCCCAGCCAGAGCACAGCCTGCTGTCATTAAGAGCTCCAGCTGCTGGCTGCGCCTACCTTTGCCTCTTACAGATGGCAAATGGCTTTTTCACTTTAATACCCGATTAAAGCAAACCCTGGAGGAGCTCATTTATGATGCATAATGGCTACGCAACACTGCTGCTAGATACATTTATAATTTCTGTCATAACAGAATAGGGATTAGTATAATTCCTCTGTGCCAGCTCCTCCCCCTTTCCCTGTCCTCCATTGCTCTGGAACAAAAATGAGGGGTTTCCCTGCAATGTCACAATGTGGAAGAGGGCAACCTCCACCATTATCCACTCTGCTGCCCGCTGGCAACACATGCCAGGAACTAGGGCCTTCAGCACCACGTAGAGCAATGACGGGTCAGAGTGGGCTGCAGCCATGGTGAGCAGCTCTGGTCCCACCGTGTGCAGGCAGGTTTCAGGGCCAGCTGTCTGAAGTCATTTCCACATAGATGGCAGCACCTGTTTATGCTGATGTGTGAGGTGAGCCCTCTTCATAAAACCTTACCATGCATCCTTGCTCCTGCATACATAAGAAAGAGGGAAAAATGCTGCAGCCTGAGCAGGACCTGGGCATGCTTCTCCTCCCACAGCTTGGCCACAGCACCTCCCTCCTGTCCACAGTGAAGCCATTCAGGTTTCCCCCGGTTCTTCCAATGCACATGGTTCCTGACCCTGCAGCTGTAGCCGAGCTCCTTCTGACCCCCAGAATATCTAACCAATGTGATTCTCCTGATTGTGGGCTGTAGGTGAATGGAAATGTGAAAAAATCAACAGATGCTGGGTTGGGTCTGCCTAGATGACTTCTGAATGTCTTCCTCATGGAAGGATAGAACAGGTGTGGTAAAGATACTTTAAACACAGAGGCCTTGAAGACAAGCAGAAGGTAGTAGGAATCAGGCATCTCAGAAGCAAGCTGGGGACTGCACCTCTGCCCAGCACCAGAGAGGCCAGCCTTTGTGTGAGCCATGCACTGCAAGCTGGACAGGGCAGGGTCAAGCTGCTGCCCAGCGGCTCGGAAACGCCTGCCCTGTTCTCAGCACAGGTGGCTGTAGGGGGCTGGGAAGTTCCCAACTCAAAAAATGTGACTTCAGAAAATGCTGATTCGTCAAAACAAGGAAGCCTCAGCTTCAGTGGTATGTGTATGGCCCAGCTCCAACCTGGCCTGCTAATGAGAGGGACCAGCATGACCACCCTGAACTCTGGTGCCTTCTATGCACGGAGCAGAGGGACTGGGCCACCCTGGCATGAGCTTCCACACCCCCCCGTGGAACGGAGACTGGTACTGTTGACACATGTGGCCCTGTCCCCCATCTCAACCCCCTATAGATTTCATAGACATTAGGGGCTGGAAGGGACCTTGGAAGATCATCGAGTCCAGCCCCCTACCCCTATGACCTGGGATGAGAAGCAAGGCTACAGCACTGCTCACTATTTTGTGTAGAGGCAGCTGGCCAATCTCTTTGGGAATTAATGAAGCATTGCCATTACCATCAGTTGCAAAACTGAGGATTCTCATTCAGGTCAACATGCCACTACCACTCTTCTTATGGTGATACCATGGAGTTGATTTAACAAGATGGGAGAATGGGGAGCTTAAGCTAGTGGGCTTCGAGGTCCCAGGACTTGGACACATTCAGTTGCCTGTTACACTTCATTGGAGATTTTCCTCATTTTTCCACAGGAGCCGGATCTGTCTACATATGATTTGGCTCCCAAGAACAGCAGTGCAACACAAAGGCTATAAGACCTCTGGAGCAAAGTGGTTCAAACAGTTGGGATGTTGGGAAGATTTTCATGGGCTTGTTTACAAGAGAACCACAGAGGTAATAAATCAGTGCAAGTGACTCTGGCAATGCTTATTTTATAATAAGGAGTGGCACACAGCAGATTGGGTATGTCAGTTAGGAGCAAACTTGAAAGCAGCTTACTGTGGTTTAATTCTAGTCATTTAAGAACCGGACAAACAAAGCCTCTCTTGCATCAAGCCAAGAACACACAGAAGGTAGCTACAACCTTCTCGTTTCAGCAAGGCTTTCAGGCTATGCCCAAAGGTGGGTCTCTCACACAGGCCTGGGGACCTAAGTTGCAACCGTTTGGTTTGTGAAATCACCCACCCCCAGAGGGAAGCTGGCCAGCTCCCTCTGCAGGTCCTCCTTTCTTGTCCCTGATGCCCAGGAGACCTCACACATGCAGTACATTAGGCCCTTGGACAGGCTGGATTTGCTGATGTATGCACTTTACTGCAGATGTCTGCAACAGGAACAGGAGGACTAAATCCAGATGGAAGCAAGAAGCATGAGCCCTATTGTTTCCCTGAGACAGATTTCTGGTAAGACACGTTGTCAGCACAGTGGGGCTTCAGGCCAGAAAGGGGAGATTTTGAATTTAGATATACAGATGAGTTGCACCCCAGCACATGGGGAACTCTACCATTTTTCTTCCCCTGAGGTCTGGGTGCTCCTTTTGCGGAGCAGTTTGGTTCCTACATCAACACCCAATATTGCCAGGCTCTAAGAGCTCTCATCTATCTCCTATTTTTTCCTTTGATGCTTAATTACTGCAGACAATCCAAAAATAATCCTCTTACTTCACTCTGAAGTCACCATGCAACAATTAGGCATTTATTTCACCACTGTTAACATAAACTGTGCAGGGCTCAGTGGGTGCACTGCAATGTGCTGTCTCAGTACAACGTGCAGGCCAGCCTGAATCACGAATACTCTCCCTGCTGCTCTCCACTTTAGCATGGCTCATAAGAATGCAAGACAAAACTCTACCTAATTAACCTATATGGATTTTAACTAGAGATCAGTTACCATACATCACAGAACAGACCCCCTGGATGCTTATGATCATTTCTAGGAAGGTCCTAGGCTGCTGCCTCATTTGCTGTAGCAGAACTGGACCTAGCACATTCTTGCATACAGTGTGAGCTCCCTAATCTTTTGCTAGCTGGGATCCTTCAAAGTACTGTTGCTACTATTTCTGTCAGGTTTCAGAACCAAAAGGATTTCTTCTGTGGCATCAGAACTGATAGTGTCATGCAGTTCTTTGGGGGGGTCACCAAGGGGCAGGGAATTCAGCTGGTTGTCTCTAGTGTGTTATGGAACAGAGAAGATCCCACACAATTTACTGATTCGTTTGACGCACTGGCTGGGGAGTATTTCGTTGATTGCATGATTTCACAATGATTTCACACTTAATTCATACAACACAATTTTATTTTAAAATTATTTGCTATGCATATAACACTGCTTAGCTTTAAGAAATACCACAAACTTTAAGAACACAATAACTACATAGATCAGAAACAATGCTCCAAATGCACTTCCTTCCCAAACAATGCTATGAGAATTAGTATTACAAAAACAACTACAATTACAACTCAAAGTTAAATTTGAATCATAGATTCATAGATGTTAGGATCGGAAGGGACCTCAATAGATCGTTGAGTCCGATCCCCTGCATGGGCAGGAGAGAGTGCTGGGTCTAGGTGACCCCAGCTAGATGCCTGTCTAACCTCCTCTTGAAGACCCCCAGGGTAGGGGAGAGCACCACCTCCCTTGGAAGCCTGTTCCAGACCTTGGCCACTCTAACTGTGAGGAAGTTCTTCCTAATGTCCAGTCTAAATCTGCTCTCTGCTAGCTTGTGGCCATTATTTCTTGTAACCCC
>JAGPOW010000268.1:1284520-1362577 GCA_030014935.1 Caiman crocodilus | reverse complement strand
TCTCTGGACCCTCTCCAGGTTATCCACATCCCTCTTGAAGTACAGTGCCCAGAATTGCACGCAGTACTCCAACTGCGGTCTGACCAGCGCCCGATAGAGGGGAAGTATCACCTCCTTGGATCTGTTTGTCATGCATCTGCTGATGTACAATAAAGTGCCATTAGCTTTCCTGATGGCTTCGTCACACTGCTGACTCATGTTCATCTTGGAGTCCTAGTGGACTCCAAGATCCCTTTCCAGTTCTGTGCCACCCACCAGGTCATTCCCTAGGCAGTAGGTGCGCTGGACATTTTTCATAATATACTTACAATCCTTAGAATTCCGAGACACCAAACACCTAAATATGGTTTCATTCCTCAGTAGTACAGTTTAATGGGTTGGCCTCAGTAGTACGGTTCAATGGGCTGGCCTCAGCAATACGGTTCAATGGGCTGGCCTCAGCCATGATAGGAACAAGTCCCCTTCCTTCAGTCCCTTTCAGGCGCCCTGCAGCTTCAGCATGAGCTAAGAGATTCGTGTTCACGGAGAGGGTGGTTCAGGTGATCAGTCTGATCTGGCCTACACTTGCGATTCTTCCTTCGTTGTTCTGCAAGTGAGACTAGCTCCAAATTGGGACAGTAGGTTACAGTTTTTATTGAGTGAGTTACCATCGTGGGCCCCTCCTACCCAAACCTGTCACTACTCCCAAATTTGGGCTCAGATCTTACTTAACAGATTTCTGCTGGGTTGAGTTTCTTTTGTTGACCATTTAATTACTTTGGGGAATTTCCACACCACGGCAGTGACCTTTCTTTCCAATCTTTTCAAAGGCTCCTAGGGTTTGATTTCTCGGAATGTGGGATGTTCGCTTAAGGGTCATTTTATGTTAACCTTATTAAAGGTCTCTAAAGATAAAATTCAAGAGTTAAGACTTTGAGCAAAACCCAAACCTTCCGCACTTAAGCCAAAACAATGGCCTAGATAAGAAGATGAATCTTGTCTTTTTCCTAAACTGGCTAATGGGCAACTATTACAAACATTCAGACTATTACATTCAATATGACACTGGTGAATAGGAACAGCTGCCAGATTGTAAACTATTTAGAGGCATGCATCTCACGAGCCAGACTGGGATAATGTGTTAGGCAAGGATAACAGGAATTTAGGAGAGGCACGGAGGGGAAGAAAGACTGGTCTGGGGAACATAGTTGTATTGCTGCTCATCTCCAAATCCTGCTGCTCTTGAGGGTGGGGCTCTTCTGAGTTCAAGCAGTAGCAGAAAACAACTTTTCTCTGGGAAGTGCTGGTGGTAGTTGGCCTTGGGGTGATAGGAAGAGGAACAAGAGCTAGCTGTCTTCTGCCAAGGCTTGGCCCCTCAGTTCAGGTCTTACCACCCAGTAATACTGAGGCACTCTGTCAGACCTGGACCCTCAGACTCCCATAGACTGGTGGCCAAGAGGAAAAAGTATGCAGGACAAGATATGGGCACAGAATGAAAAATCAAGTCCGAGGCCCTGCCTCTCCCCAAAGTTCCCTTTTACCAGCCTTATGTGGGGGTGGGGAGAGGGGAGAGGGGGAGGGAAATCACACGAACCCAAAGCAGAACTGACTTTCTGAAAGAGAGGTTCAGTTAAAGTGAGAAGATAGCTCTTGCTCCCAATATCTATAGAGAAACTTAAGGCTTTGCCATCAACTGTAGAGGCCTCCAGTCCTGCATTTCAGCAATACACACTTGTGCTTTGCTCCTCTGCAAGGATTTGCATTCAGGTGCTCTTACCAGGGGGCTGGTAGTTTGTGATATTTGAGTCTCTGCTATTCCTTAGCCTCAGGTAAATTATTATGGAAGGCGCAGCTGATCTAGGTCCAGGTCTCAGAAACATAACACCTTAGAGGCCTGCCACCTGGAGAAGTCTGAGCAGGGCTATAGGGCATGGGTGGGCAAAATGAGGCCCAGGGGCCGGATGCAGCCCACCAGCCATTCTATACAGCCCGCAGGGATCCTAAAAAATGTAGAAAAGTAATATTAATCTGCCTTTGCTGTCTGCCCATGGCTTGCCAAAACTCAGTTAGCGGCTCTCTGCCCCAAATAATTGCCCCCCTCTGCTATAGGGCAAATCATTCTTGCATACAATGGAATTGGGGAAGTGGGGGGGAGCAGGGAAGGGGCTTGGGCCACTTTCAGAAGTGAGCTTTCCTCTCTAATAAGGGGGTTCCAAGCAAGAAACCAGGCTGGAGGAAGATGAAGAAGAGTCTGGCCAGTTCTGTAGTGTAGTATGGGGGAGACCAGCAGGGACAACATCATTTCCCATATTCTGTTAATAAGCCCCTTGCCTAATAGAAGAATAAAGCAATTCTGCACCTTTGTCACAGTGACTGTGGGAGTTGATCCCCAAGCTGCTCTGGCTTTACACAGAATGTACCCCTCCCCCAGCTTCAGCACTGATGCATGTGGACTAGCCAATATCTCAGTGGTATCTTGGACACAACAGCTTCTTGCAGGGTTTTGCAGGATGCATGTTTAACACACATTACTGCCTGGTATTCCTGTACTAGAGAGCATGAGGCAAGGCATTTTGTGAGCCGGAACATAGCCATCTAAATAGACAGGCATTAGCTTAGAGGGGTTTGCAGGCGTATCTGTAGAGCAGGCAGCCTTCCCACCTTCAAACAGCTGCCCTTTACAAGGGTCCTTATTTTAACTCTTTGAGAACAGTACCATTGTTAATTGGGTTACAACTCAGAAAGCCTAAATGCCAACAGAGAAAATGGAAGCTCTGAGCAATTTAATTGAGAGCATAGCACAGGAAATGCATCGCACTTCCCACTCAACTGGCAACTCCTCCTGGGTTTCAGCAGACATGGCACAAGGCAGGAAGGTGAGTTACAACAGTGTGGGTGGGAATATAGTGCCAGAGACTTGCAGAGAGCCTGCTGTCCTAATTCTGCTGTGGTTGTAATTACGGTGCTCTTAATCACATATGCATAGCAAGCTATGAAGGTTGCACGTTGTGCTGGCAGGAGCCTCAAGCTTCATTTAGTTCCTGTAGCCCAACTGAGGCTGGAGTCCAACAAGCCCTAAGAGCCAGAGAGGGGGGCAGGTTCATATGATGTTCATCACTAGGAATCTACAGCCAGGACAGATTAGAGTCTTCTGGCACCAAGCACTATAGCAGGGGCCAAAGGTGCTATCAGGAGTTGCAAACTGTCCACAAAACCTAACCAGCATTAGACTATCCACCCTAGGCATCAGACACCACCTCCAGCCTATATGCTCATACAGCACCTTGTATGCAAAGTGGGACCCTCTAGGTGCTACACAATAGATAAAACAAAACAAAACAAAACCAAAACGTGCCAATGGCAAACACATGGGGCTAATAATCAAAGGCTAGAGAAGTTGCACGGGAGTGTCCATGATGGAGGATATTTTGTAGATCATGGCTTAGAGCTGAAGCATAGAGGAGGGGGATAGGGTGCTGTATGTATGACTGGGGAGAGCTGCGTATATAGAGCAGGGTGCTCACATGGTATGTGTAGCTGGAAGGGGAGGCTCTGCATGTAGTGGGGTGCCTGGGCTGTGCCCACTGTTGCAAACCACAATGTGCAGGTCACAAGTCTTTGGCTTACACTATGTGCAGCCCCCAGCTGCCCAGAAATTAGACTGCCAATAGCTCTAATATGTTCCTTACATTATGAGACCAAGTGAGAGCAGGACGGTCAGATGTGATGGAGAGAAAAGCTCCAAGAACACCCAAGGAAAACGGATCCTCTAGGGAAAGATCCAAGAATGAGAGCTCATGAATGAATATGTGCTACCTGCAGTGAAAGTCAAACAGCTGATTCATTGCTACAAGGTCAAGCAAGGCCAGCTCAGCTGTATTAGGCCTTTCATATCCCCTGTGATCCCTAGAATCCCCCCTCTCTCGGATGTTGAGGGGTGGCAATGCAAGGTGTACTAAGTGACTGCTCAGAGATATAAGGCTTTCTTCCTGCCCAGGGAGTCTGCTTTGGAATAGCCTGGCTGTGAACAGGGTAGCTCCAGGGTGGGAATGGTGGTGTGGTTGCACCCCCATTTTCAACCATGCCACAAGAGACTGGGCACTTTTTTAAAGTCCCCAAAGCAGACAAGACATCCCACCCCCCATCCATCTTGACACATGCTCCCTTCCCCTCCTTGCCAAGCAGCACCCTTCTTCTACTCCCATTCCCCTCCTCTGGCCACTGTCACTGTTCTTGGCTGAAGTGGAGATGAAGGGAACTCCAAAGGTGCTTCTGCCTCACTCCAGCCAGGCTGTGCAGGGAGCCATGCTCAGCCAGGGACAGCAACAGTGACAGCACCGGGCAGGTTCCCTCTAGGAATTATCCACTAGCCCAGAAGCAGGTATAGAGGGGAGGAACCCACCCAGTGCTACCACTAATCACCAGCTGAACCCAGCCCCCTGCAGCCCCAGCTGAAGCAAGACAGGAGCTTGAATAGTGGTGGTAGGTCATCTCCCCTTCCTGTACCCAGAGGGTGGGGAAGGTGGAGAAAGAGAGGGGAGGGGAGAAGCTGCTGAGCATAAACAGCTGCCAAGAACCTCGGGGGAACGCAAGGTGTGTGCATGTATGTGTGTATGTATATTTTATTGTGTGTGTATATATATTGTATTTTATTGTATATATATATAGTGGTGTTTCATTTTAATCATGGAAAAATGTGGATTTTGGGTTACTTTTTAATCTAAAAATTGGGCACTTTTTTTAAATCGAAGAAAACCAGGAACCCTGCTCATGAGTAGGGACCTATTTACTTTTGCAGTTTTATGGATTTCACAGAAACCACAAAATCTGGGATTGTCTGCAAACATCAACAACAACGACGACAACGTAATAAAATAAAATGCTGGCTCCCTAGTGAGAGCCAGCAGCCTTGCTGCCAGGAGAGGGAAGGTGCTGACTGCTGGGGCAGCACAAAGGAAACAGAGATGGCGGCTACCCCCTTGTCCCTCCTCCTCCTGCCAGGGTCTCTCGGCCAATATGCACCAAGGGGCAAGGCCACCACAAAAATCGCCTGTATGCTGCAAGCAGGCCATGAAAAATCCTGTCCCACCACGATTCAAGTAGGTCCTTACTCATGAGTAATGGAAATAACTTATTTCCACTACCTCCCCATCTGTATCTGAAGGGGAACAAGCAGGGGACCAAGCTTCTCACAGCCACATCCATCAGCTTGTCTCTTTCTGTTCTATCCAACCTGCTCAGAAGGTCCCAAAGGCTGTATAAACAGATGTCTCACTTGAGGCAGTTTTAATTGATCCAAGTCAAAACTTGAGACAAAAGAGAAGTGGCACAGCCCTTTTCTTGTGTAATCCTCCCAAGCCAGATTCCTGCCTCACTGCTAGTAGGTGGTCAGGAAGAGCACAAAGCCTGCCAGACTTGTCCCTGGAATATTTGGCAGTTCACTTGGATGAGATGTGATTAACTTTTAGACCTACAAAGAGCCGTGTTTTTGAACATTATATACCTGTGAAGCATGCAAGAGAAAATAGAGGGGGCAGCAGACTCATACATCTGCAAGATCCAGGGACAAAAGACTTCCTTTGAAAGAAGTGGGACTTCTGGTTAAACCCAAACTGGAGGAGGGGATAAGTGGACATCAGCCTCCGCCTCTGAGTGAAAGGAGACAGCCTAGTTGGCTCCTACCTACACCAGCACACTCCACAGGGTCAAGGGAAAATTGGCAAGTGAAATCCTGTGGCCTATTGTAAAAGGAGTCAGACAAGCTCTTTGTTCAACTACTGCTTGCATAATTTACAACTGATCATCCTAGATGGCAATAGAAAATGGCACATTTTAGTGGGCATTTGGTTTACCCAGGTTTCTAATTTCCACCAAAATCAGGGAAGAACTGGTGGAAGATGTAAAAAAGATTGCAAGCTTGGGAGGAAGCAATCACAATGTGACAGAACTCATGTACCAGAGGTGGAGAAAGCATAGAGTCAGCAAAATTAAGATACCGACTTCCAAAAAGATAGAGTTCAACGGGCTCAAGAAGATAGGCATGGTGTGATGGGAGGGCAGGCTGAAGGATAAAGGTCCCGGGAAGACTGGAAGCTTCTAAAGTAGGAACTGGCAACCCCCAGCATGCATGCCAGAGCAAGTGAGGCCATTTTGCTCAGCACGCCACAGATGGCCCAGGCTCTGGGTAGTTGCCGCTGGCCATGAGACCCAGGCTGTTTGCAGCAGGAGGCCAGGAGACTGCAAGCTACAAGGAGCTCAGGCTCCAGGGCTGGCGGCAGCTGCCCAGAGCCTGGCCCAGCTGTGGCAGGCAGCTTGGAGGCTGTAAACAGCTGCATGGGGTTCTGCAGCCAGCCCTGACACTAGGTCTGTGGAGGTGGCAGCTGTGCGTGTGCCTCTGGATGCATAGCCAGGAAGGGACCTCAGGAAGTACAACCTAAGCCCCTCCTTGCTGTGTGCCAGGAGGCACGCATGCAGTGGCTGCCACCGTGGAGCCAGTGCTGGGGCAGCAGAGGCCCATGCAGCTGTTTGCAGGCTGCTGGCCACCTGCTACAGGCAGAGACGACCTGATCAGGGTGCAGAGCCCAGGGCAAATCAGTATGTGCAGGGCCCCGCACCTGGATGCAAGGAAACTGGCACCGGATTTGGGGGGGTGGGGGTACTGAGTGACCAGACATGTTGGATTCGGGGGGGGGCGGGGGGGGCGAAGGGGGTGCTGAGTAACCGGACATGAAGCCAGCTGCAGTGCAGTCGCTGTGGCTGCTCTGCCCAGCTCTGCGGAGCGCCCCA
This sequence comes from Caiman crocodilus, assembly GCA_030014935.1. NCBI lineage: Eukaryota > Metazoa > Chordata > Crocodylia > Alligatoridae > Caiman > Caiman crocodilus. The sequence continues at coordinate 1,355,812 of JAGPOW010000268.1, read as the reverse complement.
AAATGTGGGACCCGGGGCAGTTGCTCTGATTTGTCCCCCATAGGGACAGTCCTGGCTACTGGCTACAGGGCTCAGCAGTCCTAGCCCTAGTTGCTCTCCTAGGTGAGGACTGGACTCTGGGCAGGGGAAGGATGAGGTGGGAGATCTCTGATCACCTGCCTTGTGGCTCCTGGAAGAGGAGCTGTCCCAAAGCTGGGAGGGTCCAGCCCACTCTGCCCCCTGCCCTGAGGCTGCCAGGGCTGTGGACACACAGAGGACCTGGAAAACAGGTTGGTCCTTCCACTCCCTGTCACTTGCCCTGATGTTCCCCTTTCTGGAGCCAGTGAAGAGGGGTTTGGCCCAGACCTGGGGCTCCTTGCAGGGGAGGAGGCAGTTGGATACATTCAGTCTGTCAACGAATGCATAAAGGCTAGGAAACAAGCAAGAAAAATTGGAAATCCTCGCTCAGTCAAAGAACTACGATGTGACTGGAATGAAACTTGGTGGGATAGATCACATGGCTGGAGCACTGTCATGGGTGCAAACTGTTAAGGAAGGAGAGGCAGGGGAGAAGAGGAGGAGGAGAAGGTGCACTTCATGTAAAAGAGCTGTGTGGTTGCTCAGAGCTCCAGGATGATAGGCCTACTGAAAGTCTGTGGGTTGAGGTTAGAGGGAAGAGCAACAAGGGAGATGTTGTGGTGGGTGTCTACTATAGACCACCAGATCAGGAGGATGAGGAAGATGAGGCTTTCTTCAGAGAACTGGCAGAAGTTTGCAGAACACAGGCCTTGGTTCCCATGTGGGACTTCAGGCAAGCTGATATCTGCTCTCTATTTTAAGGAGCAATATATACATCTTCTATAATCAAGATGGGACCAGTGGAGGGGCAAATTGAGGTATTGTTGGTCAGAATACAAAGGGGTTGGGGGGAAAGGGACTTGGTAGTGGGGGTCTACCACAGACTGCCACACCAGGAGGATGAGCTAAGCCTAGAATTCTCTAGCAGACTGGCCAAGTTCGCCGATGACACCAAACTCTGGGGTAAAGCATCCACACCCGAAGACAGGAGGATGATCCAGGCAGATCTTGACAGACTCATGAAATGGGCGGATGAGAACCTGATTAAGTTTAACAATGAAAGGTTCTCCACCTTGGGAGGAAAAACCTGCAGCATGCTTATAGGCTCGGCAGTGCTATGCTGGTTAGCACTACAGATGAAAGGGACTTGGGGGTCATGCTTGACCACAAGATGAACATGAGCCTTCAATGTGATGCTGTGGCTAGTAAAGCTAGCAAAATGCTGGCTTGCATCCATAGATGCTTCTCAAGCAAATCCTGGGACGTCATTCTCCTGTTGTACTCGGCCTTGGTGAGGCCGCAGCTGGAGTACCGCATTCAGGTTTGGGCTCCACGATTCATAAAGGATGTGGAGAAGCCACATGCGTGATCAGAGGTCAGGAAAACGGACCTTACGATGACAGGCTGAGAGCCATGGGACTCTTCAGCCGGGAAAACTGCAGGCTCAAGGGCAATCTGGTAGCCACCTAGAAGTTTATCAGGGGTGACCACTAGGATCTGGGGGAATGTCTGTTCATCAGAGTGCCCCAAGGGATGACAAGATTGAACGGTCACAAACTCCTCCATGACTGCTTCAGGCTGGACATAAGAAAGAACTTCTTTACTGTCCGAGCCCCCAAGGTTTGGAATAGACTGTTGCCAGAGGTGGTTCAAGCACCCACTTTGAATGCCTTCAAGACACATTTGGATGTTTATCTTGGTAGGATCCTACGATCCCTGCTGACTTCCTGCCCCTGGGGCAGGGGCTGGACTCAGTGATCCTCTGGGGTCCCTTTGAACCCTAATGTCTATGAAATCTATGAAATCTAAATCTAAGGCAGCTCTCAGAGGTCATACAGTCAAGGGACATGGTTGTCATTGGTGACTTAAACTACCCTGACATCTGCTGGGAGGAGCAGTCAGCCAGGTCTAACCATGCACATAGACTTCTAACATGCATACAGGATCTTCACCTAATGCAGGAGGTAAACAGTCCCACTAGGGGAAATGCCTCACTGGACTTGGTGTTGACTACAGGGGATGACCTGCAGATACAAGGTAACCTAGGGGACAGTGACCATCAATTGATTGAATTTATGATCCAGTGAAGGGTGGGAAAGACAACCAGTAGGGCAGAAGTGCTAGACTTCAGAAAGGCCAATGTCAGTATGCTCAGGAGATTAGTTAGCGAGGAACTGATAATCAGGTGCATTGGTACGATGGGAGTCCAGGAGGGGTGGTCGTTCCTAAAGGGAGTGAATCTTTGGGCATAGGAGACAATCCCATTGCACATGAAAGGGGGCAGAGGGGCCAAGAAACCCTCTTGGCTGAACAAGGAAATCCAGGAAAGCCTAGGGGCAAAAAAAGAGGTATACAAGCTATGGAAGCAGCGGGTAGCTACCAAGGAGAAGTATACCTCCCTGACTCGCACTTGCAGGGAGTCAGTCAGAAAGGCCAAAGCTGCAATGGAACTCAGGCTGGCAACAAAAGTTAAAGACCACAAAAAGTCCTTCTACAGGTATACAGGGAGCAAAAGGAAGGTGGAGAGTAACATAGGACACCTACAGGCAGACTAGGGCAATTGGTGACAGGCAGGAGGGACAAAGCTGAGTTCTTCAATGAGTTTTTTCTTCCATATTCTTGAACACAGATCAGGACAAATATCCCAATTGGATTCTAGATAAGCAGAGGAGGGAAACCAGCCCACCAACTGTTAGTGCCAACTTAGTGAAGGGACACTTGGAGGGGCTGGATGTGTTTAAGTCAGCAGGCCTGGATGATCTTCTGGGGGATGTGAAGGGTTAACAAGAAAGGTTTCTACAAGTATGTCAGCAACAAAAGGAAGATCAGGGAAAGTGTGGGTCTCTTACTGAATGTGGGAGGCAAATTAACGGCAGATGATGCAGAAAAAAAGGCATTGAGTACTTCACCCTTATCTCAGTCTTCATGGGCAAGGTCGACTACCAGACTATTGCACTTGGCAGCACAGGTTGGGGAAAAGGTAAGTGGCAAATGAACAGGTTAGGGATTAGTTGGAAAAAGTTGGACAAGTACAGGTCCATGGGGCCGGCTGGATGCAATGCACTCCAGGAGTGCTGAAGGAACTTGCCAATATGATTGCAGAGCCACTGGCCATTATCTTTTAAAACTTGTGGCAACTGGGAGAGGTGCCAAAAGACTGAAAAAGGGCAAATACAGTACCCCTCTGTAAGAAAGGGAAGGAGGATCGGGGAACTACAGACTGTTCAGCCTCATCTCAGCCCCTGGCTAAATCATGGAGCAGGTCTTCAAGGAATCCATTTAAACGCTTGGAAAAGAATGTAATTGGGAACAGCCAGCATGGATTCACCAAGGGCAAGTTGTGCCTGACCATCCTGACTGCCTTTTGCAATGAGATTATGACTGGCACTGTGGATACGGGGAGAGCAGTGGACATGATATACTGTGACTTTAGCAAGGCTTTTGGTATCGTCTCCCACAACATTCTGGGCAAGCTAAGGCGATAAATGGATAAATTGGATAAATGGACTGTGGGGTGGATAGAAAACTGGTTGGATCTTTGGGCTCAGAGGGTAACAGTCAATAGTTCAATGTCTAGTTAGCAGCTGGTATCGAGTGGAGTGCCCCTGGACTCAGTCCTGGGGCTGGGTTTGTTCAGTATCTTCATCAACGATTTAGAAGTGGGATGGAGTGCACCCTCAGCAAGTTTGCAGATAACTCCAAGCTGGGGGTGGAAATAGATATACTGGAGGGTAGGGCTAGGATTCAGAGAGAACTCAACAAATTGGAGGATTAGACTAATAGAAATATAATTAAGTTCAAAAGGAAAAGTGCAAAGTCCTGCACTGAGGATGGAGCAAATCCCAAGCACCAGTACAGGCTGGGGACCAACTGGCTAAGCAGCTGCTCTGCAGAAAAGGATTTGGAGACTACAGTGGACAATAAGATGGATTTACTGCTATCCTTCCCTTTCCTGCCACTTGAATTTTCCCAAAGGGGTCAAGGTGAGAACCTGTGGATGTGTGGGTAATGCGGCCCATCTTTCTTGTATCTACCTGTCATTTCCTTCTACAGTCATCATCCATCAAGTCACTTCAGCCATTATCAGCTGATTCCACAGATATGCAGCATAGCAAGGATGAAACCCAATATCCTCATTTCTATAGTACAGAATAAAAACTTGATTTGCTGCCCTGACAAGGCAAAAAGATTCATCCCACTTAGAGAATAAAGTTGAAACCACAGTCTTAATTTATAACCCATTTAATGACCTGGGGTCATAAAGCCTACTTTACACACAAAAATATTGTAAAATGAAATTTGATAGTAATAACCATCTGTGCAAATCTGCACAAACACCCATTGTTATGTTCTTATGGTTCATCTGCTTTCTACCTTTGACATTTACCTTGCAGTGCAACATTTCCCACAATAAAAGAGAAGATTTCAGATCCAGTTAACTATTAAATGAACTATTAATTCTGCCCCCCTCAGTGGCTGCAGCTCTGCACATGTGGTTGGACACTGAACTTAACACAATATTAGCAGCTGACATGTGAGTAGATGTAAAAATCTAATTACAAAAGCAACCACCAACAATTTATTGAAGGAAAATAGAAAATGTGAGGCTGAATCCTGGCAGTTCATTAGGGTCCAGACAGACTTTTCCTGCATGTAGGCAGTCACTTGCTCCTGGAAGGTGACTACTTTCATCAGAAAAGTTGTACAAAAGAAGTCTTTCTGCCCCTTTATGCCCTGCTTAGGAAGCAGAAGGGAACTTGGATTTATCTTAGCTTTCTGTTTGTGCAACATGTTTGGCTTTGTGTGCTGACCTGATGGACATTCCCACACCTGTGCCATGATCTCTTCACCTCTGACACTTTCTTCTGCAGAAGCATCTGTATACAAAAACATTTCACACAGTTCCTTTTAACCCTGTGCACAGTAAGATGGAGCTTTTGGTCTTCACAGGTGTCTACAGCAATGGTGTGAGCACCTGTAGCTGACGTGGCAATCTATTTGGACAAGTCTTTTATTTGCCTAAAGACCTAATAACAGAAAATAGAAGGTGCTTTTGAAGTCTGTTGGCTGTTCAGTTGGTGTCAGACACCTGGATGAGATAAAGTGCGACCTCCTTTCCTCTGCAAACTCCCCTGCCAAAATGGTAACCATCCTGCCTGCAAAATGTTCATTCCCACACAAGCACAGGAGGTGATCACCTGAGATTATATCAGATCAATTACACAAACATTTGCTCTTCTATTTTTGAAGTGATGTACATGCAACTGATCCATCCTGACAATGACAACAACACCTCTGCAAAGTGGGCCTCATTGTTCAGTTCTGTCAATGGGAAAATGGAGGCAGAGAAGCTCTGCAGCCTGCTTAAGAGCAACCCAAACCTGTACCCAGTACAGGACTGGAACCCAGAAGTTCCTAACACTTCAACTTTTCCCAAGGAGGAATTCACTAGACAGTCAAAATCCTTGCTTGCTTATAGACGAAACAAAAAGATTGGACATTTTAGCCTTAGCTAGCACTACTATAAAGGAACTGTGCTGTCTTAGTGCCTTTCAGGGTATTCTTCAGACAAGATACAATCTTAAAATAGGGTTCTGTCCAAACCTTGTTCCAGTCTAGGCAGAACATAATAAGCTTGTCCTTGTTCAGGTACCCAGTTGTAATCGCGATGGGCACTAATATAAGAACCTGGATAGGTAGGTAGGCATAGAAACTACCCTCTGATGTGCTGTGGAAGGGCTGGCCGAGGCATGAAGGTGACACTGTGTTCGGCTACCCCTGCACTGAAACACCCTCGTGCCTCAACCAGCTCTGTCTATGTGTACACATGCATTGCGGTGAAGTAAATCACTCTGCCATACAATAATGTGTATTTACAAGTACTGTCCTACAGTGGAGTTAATTGGTTTATTCCAGCCTAATAGAGCCACACATGTAGACATGAGACATTTAGTGCAAAGCTAATTAGTCTGTTCCACAGTAAACACCCACTAGCATGCAACTCCCTTATATAACACCAACCCTGAACTTTGATGTATGCATGGACAAATGGTCCTTGAAGTGCTGGGAAGCCCTCATTGTATATACACAATGGAAACCTGCCCTTTCCCATAAAAGCTTTATCATTAAGATTCATGTCACCCCTAGTCCTCCTCAGTTCAACTTATTTCACTTTCACCCTCACTCTTTGACCCCACAAGAGGGTACCAGACTATGCATTCCTAGGGACTGGAAGTTTTGAAGTAGAGTATAGGCATCTGCTGCAATCTGGGGGTCATTCAGTTCAAGAGGGTCATTTTATCAGCAAATAAACTGGCCTGCAATACAATCTTCCCCGTGTTCAATTAGGAAGGCCAGCTTCTCTCTTGGCATTTACTGGTTGCATGCTGAGACACAGCTATAGAAATGTCACAGATTCAAGGTTTGGGCACTGGCCTTTAGACTCCATTGTCGAGTGATTCTTGGCCTTTCCTCTTTTCCAGTGAATAGTATTGTTGGCTGCTTTATCTTGAGAGGAATATGTTATTGATCAGGCAAACACAACACATTTTCTAATTTAAAAAAACCAAGCAAATGAGTGAGCCAGCCAGCTAGCCCCCAAAGCAAAGAACTCTAGCAAAAAGGTGCTGCAAGCACAACATTTACCCTCCTCTGTTCAGGCTTTCATGGTCACCAATAGGCAAAGCAACTCCATTTTTCCAGCTTGCATGTTTCCAGATGGTGGAGGCTGATGCATTACGTGCACACTTAACTGTACAACATAGTTGTAACACAAGGGTGCACCAATAAAGATTTCTTGGGCTGATACCAATGGCCGATTCTTGAGCCATATCAGCCGATACTGATCTAATTGCAGATATGCAAGCCTGGCAGCATGGAGAGCAGTCCAGCTGGCAAGTCTGTTGGGGGAAGGGAGAGGGGGGAGGGATGGGGTATAGAGGTGGGCAGATTGAGGCAGAGCACAGCCCTGGCCCAGCCCCCACCAGGAAGAGCCTGGTGCCACCCCTGGCCCTGAGTGTGCAGCTGCAGCCCACCCTCCCCCATGTACAGATCCAGGGGGTACACATGCCTCCCCCAGGGATACATGCAGCAGCAGGAGCCATCCCCAGGGTGAGTCACTCACAGCTCCATCCCGCACATGGCTTTTTATTAGCAACATTATTGGCTACATCAGCCAAAAACCCCTGATTGCCGATAACGTCAGCTTTCTTTTTATCAGTGCCAATACACTATGAATTGATGTATGAGTGCCCCTCTAAACACAATATTTCAGCAATGCATCTGAATCAAACTTTTACTTACTTGCAAGCTGAAGCATTGGTTAGCCATCATGGATGTGTACATCATATAATGAAAGTCAATAACAATGGCTACAAACCCAATTATTTTATTTGCTCTCAGTACCTGAAGGGAAACATGTAATTGCTTTTAAGTTGCGTTTGCCCAGTTTTGGACTGACATCCAAGAGTCTTGGTGGATTCATTGCAATTTAAAACATTAGTCCTGGTATTGTTTTATTAGTTTAAATGTCTTCAAAAGCAGCATTTCTTTTGTTTCTTAATTGCTGCATTCCCATAGGTAATTCTTCATTATTCTTTTTTTTTATTTTAAAAAGAATGGTTGTAACAGAGATTCAAGGATTTCCATAACATTGAAAGACTTATAAAAGCCCTGAAATAAGCACAAGAGGAGACAGATGAAGTGATTACTGGGAGTCCCTAGTCACTGATCCATATATAGGCAGCAGTTGTGTTGGTTGCTTTACCTTTGGACTGAGACAGGAGAGTGATTCGGCAGCTGCAATCATGACTGCGCAGTCCTTTTTAGAATTGCCTCTGCTTACTATGCATGGGGAGGGGGCTAAAAAATGTTCTCCAAACATAGGCTGCCCCACCTGATTTTACCTGACTGGACAGCTACTTCAGGGGGAATCACTTAAATCGCAGTTGCAACACAAAAGTGTCCTTTGCATCCTGGAAAGTATGAATCCTGGTAGACAACCTGAACAGTGACAGACCTGAACATAGAACACCTATTGTCTCCCGAGAACTCTCGCGATACAACATTGATATTGCTGCTCTCAACAAGGCCAGATATGCAGACAAAGGCCATCTGATAGAGATAGGGGTTGGCTATATTTTCTTCTGGAAAGGGAAATCTGAAAAATGACAAGCAAACACACAGCATTGGTTTCACCAATAAACACCAGATTATCAGCCAAATGACTGAATGCCCTGGTGGCATTAAAATGTGCTTTCTGACTCTCTTCCTCTAACCAACAATTCATTTGCTACTATCACCACTCGATGCCGTGGAAGAACAGAAAGAACAGTTTTATGCTGGCCTTGATGAAATCCTGACTACCATCCCAAAAGAGGATACAATCCTCCTTCTTAGAGATTTCATTGTGAGACTTGGCCAGGACTTTAACGTATGGAAGGAGCACCACTGGAAAAGAAGGAGTAGGCAAAGCCAGTTCCAATGGCATCCTTTTACTCACTAAATGTGCAGAGCATGACTTTGTCATTACTAACACTATCTTCACACAACATGACTGGTACAAAGCAACATAGCAACACTCCTACTCAAAACAACGGCACTTCCTTGACTGCATCATCATAAGAGTGTGTGAACTAAAACGGGTGGGTTCTAAACCTTTTCCTGCCTGAGGACTGGCCCGGTTCCCCCACCCTACCCACACAGCCCTGGGCGCAGCAACTGGGGCTCAGTGGAGGAGAGCCCAGGGGCCCCACTCACCTGAGCAGCAGCAGCAGTATGGACCCTCACCCATCTGCCTGCAGCACTGCACACAAGATGGAGCCTGTGGGATCGTGGGGGTGGGCCTGCCTGCTTGCCTCGGCCCCAAGGGCCAAGGTGGCTCCTCCCTGCGCTGGGCTGGGCATACTCCCAGTTGAGAACAGCTGATCTAAAAGACGTTCTCATGCATGTTATGAGAAGAGCCAATGACTGCCGAATCGATCATCACTTAATGAGATCAAATCATGCCCATCAGAGTTGCACTGAAACGTCAAAAGCAACCCAAATCAGTCCGAAGACAGTACAACAACAAATGCCTTCAGACCCCTAGACACCGCAAAGCTTTCCAAACACATCTCAGCAAGAAACTTGCCAATTTTAGGATTGAAAAGTATAATACTTGTATTGAGGAAGATTGGCAAGCTCTAAAGAAGACCATCCATAAAGCTTGCATGATCAACTGGCTTCATCACCGGATGCCATTAGGACTGGTTTGGCAAAAACAACACAGAACAGGGGCTTTGACTGGAAGAGAAGAGCTTTCTGTGCTGGCAAAACCATCCTATGTCCAGTCAGAAGCAGGGAACTTTTTGACGGCTTCGAGCTGAAGACCAGAGGAAGATTCAAGGAATTAAAAACAAGTGGTGGACAGAGAAGTTGAAAGAAATCTGACAATTTGTTGACAAATCATGACACACAGAGCTTCTTCAATGCAATCAAGGCTGTGTGTGGACCAAGCTCTTGCAGAATCAACCTGCTTAGATCTGAAGATGGCAGCAGACTCCTCAAAGACAGCAAGTCCGTCAAAAAATCACTAGAAGGAGCACTACCAAAAGTTCCTGAACCGAGACTTAACAGTGCTTGATAAATGCATAGAATACATTTCACAGCATCCAGTAAGGAAACTGCCTGCCAGTCACCAACCTCTGAAGAAGTCTACCAGGCAATAAGACAAATGAAAGACAAAGCAGCTGAGGCCTTCAGTGTGATCACTGAAGGCCTCAGCTGCTTTGTTTTTCATCTGTCAGGACTTGAACAAAGCTCTTACTATATAAGGCTGAGGTAACCCAACTCATCTCTATGGCTGCAAAGCTTGGGTGACCTACAGGGACCACCCGAAAAGCCTGGAACACCATCCCCAGCACTACCTCTGGAAGACCCTTGGCATAAAGTGGGAGGATCATTGCTCAAATGCCAGTGTCCTCACTGATGCCAACACCACCAGTATGGAAGCATTGATTATTCAACATCAGCTGCAACGGACAGGGCATTGAGTGCACATGCTTGATGTATATTTACCAAAACAACTGCTATACTCCCAACTCAGCCAAGGACAAAGGACATGTGGGGTCAAGAGGAAATGCTTCAAGGACACTCAAGGTGAACATTAAGTGTGGCATTGACACCACAAATTGGGAAAACATAGGTTGGGACAGGGCTACATGGTAACGTCTTGTGAAAGAAGGTACATATCTTACTTTGAGGAAAGCAGCTTCTCCCTGGAGGCAGAAAATGACAGAAACAGAAGGAAAGGAAACAAGACCAAGAAATCCATGGTCTGACCCTCCCCTTAGCTACCACCTGTGATGTTTGCCAGAGTCTGCAGCTCTAGGACTGGCCTTCTTAACCATTAGCAAATTGATTTACAACCCTTTACTTGACCATTGGGAGCAATTATCCTCAGCTGTGAGGAATCGCTGACAACCATATAAGCACAAGCTGAAGGTGCCATTTGGGAATACTTATCAAGTTGAGCCTCATTTTCAGCCTGATCTCTCTGAACTACTACACTGATATCTGGGGAACAGGACCTGCCCTCTGAGTTATTAGGAGATTTAGTCATTATGTATCTCCTCTTTTAGAGCAAAAAATTAGCTGTGAACCAAATCATGGGGAAGTACTAAATGTTAAGCATTATTGTTGTAACAAATGTCAAGTGGAAAGGGTTTCAGAAGTTGAAGCTGGTGTTAGTAGTATCTGTGCCCAGGCAAAGCAAATTACAAATCACATAGCATGCCTCTATTCAGGCTTGAGGGATGCGAGATGTAGCATAAGCCAGACACCTCTGCAGCTGCTTCCAAATGCAAGAATGGGCAGGGACTTATCAAGTTGAGCCTCATTTCCAGCCTGATCTCTCTGAACTACTACACTAGCTGGTACTGCATCTGAAAAAGACTTGGGGGTCATGACTGACCACAAGATGAATATGAGCACCAAAGCAATGCCACAGCCGGCAAACAAAACTCTGGCCTGCATCTTTGAATGCATCTCAAACAAGACCCAGGAAGTCATCCTCTCACTATACTTGGCCTTGGTGAGACCACAGCTGGAATACTGCATCCCGTTCTGGGCTCCGCAGATCAGAAAGGATGTGGAGCAGCTTGAGAGAGTCCAGAGGAGAGCCACGTGAATGATTAGAGGACAAAAGGGCAGGCCTTATGAGGAGAGGCTGAGAGACGTAGCACTTTTCAGCCTGGAAGAGTGCAGGCTTAGGGGTGATTTGGTGGCAGCCTATAAGTATATAAGGGGCATGTAGTAGGAACTGGGAAAACGTCTGTTCACCAGAGCACTCCACAGGAAGACTAGGTCCAACGGTCACAAACTCCTAGAAGAACTTTTTAGGCTGGACATGAGGAAAAACTTCTTTACTGTCCAAGTCCCCAGGGCCTGGAATAAGCTCCCCACAGAGGTGATGCCAGGCACCTACTCTGCATTCCTTTAAGAAACACTTGGACGCTTATCTTGTTGGGATCATTTGACCCCTGCTGACTGCCTGCCCTTTGAGCAGGGTGCTGGACCCGATGATCTTGTGAGGTCCTTTCCAGCCCTAATATCTATGAAATCTATGACTTGAGCATTATTGGATATTTTTACACAGAGAATGCTGCAAGTTAGGTTAAATTGGGCCAAACTGGAATGTCTCCTCCCTTGAGCTAATGTGTGTGTGAAGCTCTATGGACTCACTAGCACATTAGCAATATGTCTACGATGTGTACAAATAAGAATGAGTGAAGCAGGATTTGCTCACAGCTCAGTTCCTTTTAGAAATTGATGCTTATGCTGATGAAAGGCACCTCAATGCCCCTCTGCACCAGTTATGGCAAAGCAAGCTTCTCTGTGCTGAATCAGTCTCTGGCTGCAGTATTTCTGTGATGAGATAAGAAGGAAACCTTCAGCTTTACGTTGGACTGACAGGGGAGCCAAGCTGGAAATGAACAGCCTGGAGCGCATACACCCTATGCCAAGGTGTTACAGCATCCAGTGAAGGATACAGAGAAATTATGACTGTAATATGGTGATTGAGGCATTTTGTTTCACTTTCACCTCATCCCTATCTCCAGTTAGCACTGATCACGGATCATTCTTTCTAACGTCAAACCCAGGGAGCAAGATGCTGGAAAATACTCAAGCTCCCATCGAATCCATTGAGAGGAACTGACCAAGTCCACTGAATTATGGCTTTTAAAGATCTGGAGAGGACTCAGAACACAGGCCTTGATATCCTCTGTGTAGTCATATCCAGTAAGATAGGCTGAACAGGATGGAAACAAAAAAAACCCAGCTCTTGTGCTGTAACAAGAATAAAAATACCTCCCAACTCTGAAATTCCAAGAGAAAAAGGAAGATGAATCATCTACAACCTGCTGCTTCACTTACTGAACAAGAAATTGTATGGCACTAAAAAAAGGGCAACTGGATTTAAATATACAGACACTTTTGAGTCATATTGCTGGGCTCTGGTAACAGACATTTTGGCTTAAGCTGAAATGCCAATGATGTTAAACAACCACATTTGGAGTAGCTGCTACCTTATGATTTGTTTAAGAGATGTGATTTATCCTAATTACCCCATCACCCTCCCATGGATTCTGACTGCTATGAAATATATATAACCTGCTCTAGTGCTGAACTGGAATACAAATTCCTAGCAGTTTCCAATGGCTTCTACGAGAAGCATGATAGCAGTCAACTTTTTTTTAATGCAGAACCAAAGAGGCTAAATTCAGAACTACTATAAATAGAAGAAACCCCTCAGCAAAGATGTCTAAGCTAAAGGATAAGTTGGCCAGAGGGCAGGGAGCGTGGTTTGTGTGAGCAGTATAACTCATTGGTTTAGTGGGCAGAGCAAATGCAACACACATCCCTTCCCTTTCTCAGAGGGATCTTGGGGCCATTGCATCTATGTTACATGAATATGATGGATGCACTAATCTCTGTTACTAGCGCCATAACTAGGGTGGGGTGAAGAGAGCAACTGCACTGGGAGCTGACTTCAGGTGGGCAGGGGCAGGAAAAAACCAAAGACTGCTATTGGCAGTTGTTGAGACTGCAGTGGCAATCGTGGCAGCAACAGGAAGTTGCCACTGCCCAGCTGCATCCCTATGCTGATGGCCGTTACAGAAGTTCAGAAGATAACATGGAAGTACCTGTTTGCTGGAGCAAGTGTGCTCCTGCAAGTTAATAACAAAACTCTACTCGCATGGCCTCTCAATGGGGAGAGATTCAGAAGGACTCGTATACACATGCATTTGATGGCTTGCTATTACACTGGTAATAATGAAGACAATCCTCTTGAGGCCTCACCAAGTCAAGCTGCCTTGGCATTAAGAGCACATACACCCCAGAGATTTAAGCTTTCTGTCTGCAATAGGGAGATAGGAACAGCAACACTCAAATCTGGATGCTCAAAAAGTCTCTAGTAATGCTGCATGATAATAAAACAGACAAAGCAAATTGTCTAAGGTCTGCATGCTTTTTTTAAACACCTGTGTAGAACCTCAGACCAAGTCATCCATGCCCAACAGACACCATGACAACTCGTTGTTCTAGACGAGCTAACTGGTGGTCTGAGGGCCATGTAAGGCCTGTGAGGCATTAAATTGCAGGCCCTGGGCTTCCACTGGGCTGCAGCAGGGGCTCTGCCCCCCCTCCAGGCCTCCCCTTCCTTCCCTGAGCCTACTCATACTTTAGGGGCATGGCACAGCCTGCAGTGCCAGGGAAGGCTACAGCCTCAGGTGCCCAAGTGGCACAGCGCAACAAGGGAACTCATGGCTGGGAAGCCAAGGGTGAGTCAAGGTGCCTGGGAATAGGATGTAGCAGGGGGGCACTTGGGAGGATGATCCATTGGCAGCAGTGGAGGGGCTGCCAATACAGCAGGCGGGAGCAGAGGGGAGGGAGCACCTGGATGTGCAATGTAATGGGGGCCATGTAGTGCAGCTGAGGGATGCCTGGGCACAGGGTGCAGTAGAAAGTTACCTGGGAAACATGATATAGTGGGAGGAGATGAGGGGTGGAAGAGGAGAACTACCTCCCATTGATGTGGCCCCTGCCAGCATGGCTCAAGGGGCATGTGGCCTCCTGTCGTGTAAAATTTGGATGGCTCTATTTTAGGCCAGTGGAGTTCAACCTTTTCAAGTGGCGGGCTGGATGCTTGTGACCCAGTTGCACCATGGGCCAACGCTTCCCTCTGGTACTAGCAGGGGGAAGAAAGATGGCTGCAACTGTCAGAGGGAGGGGAGGGGGTGAAGGAGAAAGGAAGAGAGCTTACCCTCCAGCTGCAGAGGGGATCAGTGGCAGAACAAGGCCAGGCAGGAAAGGGATGCACCAGGCTAAGACGCTTGCTGCTGATTCCCCATGCTGCAGGCTGGCTTCAGGCACTTTGGGGGCAAGATTGGGACCCTGGGCCATAGGTTGAACATTGCTGTTCAGAACACACAATCCAGTTTTCTCTTGCATGTGCAATCAGGTTACCTCCTCAGGAAATGCGTACATGCACATGCTGCAGAAAAACCACATTCTCCAAATTCCTTGTTCACCCTTCCCTAAAAAGACTTACTGTATTTCACAGTGTATAGGTCAACATGATATATATGTTGACCCCATGTTTTGATCCAGAAAGTTAGGAATTTCATAGATCTGGTGTAATCAATCTAACTTTTTGGATTAGAAATATGGGGTCGACTTATACCAGTCCCTGCATGCCCTCACTGTAGGCTGAGCTCCTGGGTGGGGTTGACACGTGTTGCAACACTCACAGAGACTAAGGCTGGACTTGGCGGGCATGGCCCCATCCCCTGCAAGCGGTGCTGTCTGGGCCATGCCAGCTGAGCACCAAGCTTGGCCCTGTCTGTTACAAGTGGCGCTGCCAAATGTCAACCCTAGCTCTACTCCCCGTGAGTACTGGCTGGAGCGGATGGGGCTGGATGCAGTGCTTGACTGGTGCAGCACAGACAGTGCCACTTACAGGGGATGGGACTGCACCAGCAGAGCACAGCCCTGTCCCCATCCCCTGCACCCACACAGGATTGGCTGCCATGATCCCATCCCCTGTGAGTGGCCCTGCTGAGCGCCAAGTTCTGCCTCACCAGCTCAGCGCCAAGCCCAGCGCTGCTCACAGGGGCTGGGCTCAGTGCTCAGCAGTGCTGCTCACGGCAGACAGAGCCAGGCTTCGCTGGTGCACCCCCATCTCCTGCGAGTGGCATTGCCTGGGCCACACCAGTCAAGCCTGGCACTGCTCGCAGGGAACGGTGATACTGTGTGTAAGTTGAGGTTGAACTTTAAGAGTTAAAAATTGGGCTTCAAAACAACCTATACATCACAATATACAGTATCTACTTAGCTCCTTAAATACAGTATTTGAACCCTAAGTCACCATTTTTCAGTAGGGATCCCACATGTATAATTCAAAGGTGATCAGATTTTTTTTTTTCTTTTTAGAGGGGGAATGAATTTAAGACTTGGCAGAACACCACTCATCTTCCCAAACTACAGGAGCGCTGAAGATAAACACAGAATAAAAGGTAAAAGGAGATGGGGCAAAGAGCATGCTCCCCTAAGAGAACTCTCTTTCAGGTCCCTTGATTTTTGCTTTGCTTCATTTTCTTGAGTTTATTTTATTTTATATAAAGCATATCTGGAGTGAAGAAGCCCAAAATTAAACCTGGATAATTAAAGCAGTTTTATCAGTGAAGGTTGAACTCAGCTCAAGAGCTGACATGACATTTTGAGGTCTGAGGCCCCTTCCAGGCTCTGATAGCCATTAAGGCCTTGTAAAATGTTCTTGATTGCTAGAGGCAGCCAAGCAGTGCAACAGAGGCCAGATTCCTCGCAGGAGGTAATAACCTCATTAGAGGTAAAATCTGAAACAGAATAGGTTTAAGATTGATGAGGTGGCATGGCTGCTGGTAGACTGTAGCAGGAGGGCAGAAGCTCTGCAGAACAGAAGATACTAGAGGAAATTAAAGTCCAAGAATAAAAATGGTTATAAGTGTTGCAATGAGAGAAGCAATCATGAGAAATAAAATGAAAATTAGAGGAAGTATGGTTTGGGCTTTCTGCGAAAGTCTAAGAACAAAGTGCACAAAAAGGGCAAAGTCGCTGAAAAGCTCTAGCTTGGCAAAATTCTGGTTCCTAATGCATCTAGAGCTCCTAAAGGAAAGGAGGGACCAAAAATGGCCCTACTCTTTTAGGGCCAGCGTAGGATACCTAAGCAAATACCACATACAATCAAGGTGTTTCAGTCTGGCCCTTTAATTATTAGTGCTGCAATGCAGGCTGAAGAATTTCTCAAGGTAGTAGTAACCCACCTTGCTCCAGCATGTGCTTGTGTTCCCAAAAGAGACAAATAAAAGATTTACAAGCTGTAAACACCTGGCCATGTATCAATCAGATTGCATTAGCAAGCTGAAACACAAGCATAGACTATAACTTTGTTTCCTTCTAGTGGGAACTTTC
This sequence comes from Caiman crocodilus, assembly GCA_030014935.1. NCBI lineage: Eukaryota > Metazoa > Chordata > Crocodylia > Alligatoridae > Caiman > Caiman crocodilus. The sequence goes on along the minus strand of JAGPOW010000268.1, from coordinate 1,339,264 downwards.
TCTTCATTCTTTGCCTCAGGCATTTTGAGTTACTGTTTGTAGACTACACACATGCTTTTTGTGGCTTTGTGACAGTGCTGTGGTAGGCAGCTCATTCTGAGAATGACAGGTGTGTGGGATGTTGGGTTAGGAAAGTTGTATGGCTGCACTCAGTAGACTTATGGCAGAACCTATTTCACCTTCATACACAGGAGTGGCACTTTATATACCCATGTAAACAAAGATTTTGGCATTTATATGTAGCTTGGGATTCAGCGTATTTATGCTTGTCCCACTTTTCGCTACTCAGTAGGCCACTGACGGTGTAGGTGCATGGGTGAAACAGAATTGCCCAACCAATTGCTAATTGCTGCTCATTCATAGGTGCTCATCAGGGAGCCATGGGTAGGCAACTTTTAGGCAATGTTTTTGGGCAGTGCCAAAACCATCTGCAACCCTGACTCGTAAGATGTTGGCTTTAGGGGTGCACCAATAGAGATTTTGGGGCTTGATACCAACAACCAATTTTTAAGGAGTCATATCGGCCAATGCTGATCTGGTTTCCAATACAGCTGGTAAGTCTGTTGTGGTGGAAGGGAAGGGGCAAAGGGGGAGGGCACATCAACACCCCCCCACCGGGGGGGGGCAGAGTGGGGCTGGGGTAGGTGCTGCCCAGCCAGGATGGGGCAGGGGATAAAGCTGTCCAGGGGGCGTGGGGAGGGGAAACAGTGGCTCCTGCTGCTGCACACACCTGGGAAGGGGGGGGGTGCCCCCAAATCTGCACGGGTCAGGGCAGGGTGGGCAGCAGCTGCAGGTTGAGGCTGTGCCAAGCTGCACTTGGAGCAGATAGTGGTGGTGCTGGGAGGAGGGTTTGGGGGGATTACAGAGAAATTTGGGGTGGCTGCACCCCCACCCCCGTTGCCCTCCCAGCACCACCACCTCCCATGAGTGCAGCATGGCCCAGCCTCCCCACCCCTTCCCCTGCCATTCAACCCTGGCACCAGCCCACTCCACTCTTCCTCCCTGCACCCCCTGGACGAGTCACCCCACTCTGCCTGGTTTGGCAGCGCTTACTCCAGCCCGTCCCACTTCTTCCCTCCTGGGAGGGGTGGGTGCTGATCTTCCCTCCCTAATCCCCTTCCACCATATCAGATTTACCAGCTGTACACAGCTCTCCAAGCTGCCGGACTGTGCTCCTCCCTGCCTGCGCACTGTGCTGCAGCTGTGTGCACACATGGGCATTTATCAGCCACATCAGGCCAATTTCCGATATGGTCAATTTTTTTTATATCAGCACCAATCTGATATCAGCATGAGAGCGCTGGAGGGCAGGGGAGCTCCAAGGGGCCCAATCCTTGTTGTGGCAGTGCAGCCTGAGCCCCTTCCCCACCGTGCTCCAAGGCATGTACACCATTGTGCGCCATGCTGTGGCACCCATGCTGGGGGTGCCTACCTCTGTCTTAGGCTATGGGTACTAGTCCCCATCACCCCCCCCACCTCCTCTCCTACCTGCCCTTCGGCCTTCTGATCCCTGCTGGAGCACCATGTAGCTTCCTTTCCCTAACTTCCTGACCAGACTGAGCCCACCCTGAGCTAAAGGATAGCTAGTTAGCTAGCTATCACTGCACTTAACAGTTAAATGATTAATTGTTTAACCTTTCACATCACTAATGCAACCCTCATACTTTTTCAGATCAATAACCCAGTGGTTAGAGTACTTACCTGAAGAATAGGAGACCCATGGGCTAGATGTCTCCACCCCCAGCAAAGGGAGAATTTGAACATGTACCTGCCACTTTGGAGTAAAGTGCTCTAATGACCAGACATGGGCTAGGCATTAATCAGAGCACTCTCCAACCTTCTTGCAAACAGCCCTGTAAGCATCCACAATAAAACATGCGACCAAGGAAGAGAGCCAGCCTGAGAATGACTTAGTGAGATGGGAGGGGGCCCTGGGTTTTAGCTTGGGCCCATGCACTCAGTGGGGCAGAAACTACCCCAGTGCTATTTACCCATTTTATCCAACAAGTGTTAAATGTCAGCTGCAGCTGATGAGCTTCAAAGAGAACTGGATGGTGCTCTCCAAAACTGGGCCCATGGGCTGGTGGTTCAAGTACTTTTGGCTAAGGAATGGGAGGGCTACTTTTCCCCTCTCCTTTCAGCAGGTGTGTACACAGCATCATCTGATTTGGCTGCTGGTACAAACAGAACCCAAAAAGTGCACAAGGGCCATTTTGGCTATAGCATGGCTACTAGCCATGTAAGTACCACTTAGGCATGTACAATTGAAATAGTTTATCCCTTGGACTAGGAACAGACCTTACATTTGTCCCAGGACAAGTTGTGCCAGTTTGTTCTGGAACAGAAATATCCTGAGATTGGCCTGAACCCACATTGCCCTTCTAATCAGGGTTTTGTGAGCAACTGAATGCAGTGCCGCTTTTCTACCAGTGATTCAATGATGCAATGTTGGGTAACGGTTCAGACATACTTTGCAAAGGCCCAGGATAAACTTCATGCAAATGTGACATCTGTTCGTAGCTTTACAGGTCAGGGGATTCACACTCCCACACTTAAAATGCACTTCTCCCACAGGAGTTTTTCCTGAACTGTGAACACTTAAGTAGTGACAGCCATTTCAGAATTTCACCATTGGTTTTTGTTGAAATGAAGTTGAGACCTGAAGAATCATAGTGAAGTAGGGCTGGAAGGGGACCTCCGCAGGTCATCTAGCACAACCCCTTGCCTTGGCGCAGGGAGGAGCAATGTTGTTTTCAAAAGCTTAAGTCCACTGAAACTATGCAGTTGGTTCAAACAAAACAAAACATGTCGCCCACAGAAATCCTTGCCTCTCAACTGGTTTGTCTATACTTAGGTGCTTCCCAAGGGATTTCTGTGGATTATATTTTCATACATTTATTATGCATGTAACCTACTAAAGTGGGTATAAAATAGTTTAAAATCTGACCAGCTTATACCTTCATTTCAATATTTTCTTTTGGTAATGATAACTAAAATCCTTGGAAGGGGGTGAGCACAAATGCAATTAACTCCATTATTCCTTTTTTTTTTTTCAGTTTGTATCATTTCACTGGCATACAAACCAGCTGCTTTGCCAGTTGCTGTTAAGTGGAATTAGTTAGCTAGAAATCAGAGTCCCAGCCCAACGGTGCTCTGACCAAAACATAAATCAAACCTTTCTGATAAAGTTCCTCCCAGGAATAATATGTTTATCATTATAAAAGTTCAGCCCTGCAGCCAAACAGCAGAGAGAGGAAAACCTCTCTGGGCTTCCCTAATTTTGCTCAGCATTTCAGTGCTAAGGGTAGAAGTATTTTAGAACTGGCCAAGATTTTTTCATCCAACGTGTACACATTAGCATGAGAAGTTACAGGGGCAAACAATCCTGATAACTAATAATTAATCTCTGATTGTCCCAATGATGTTCCTAGTTCAGCGTCCTGCTGCAGAGCTCTGCTCTAGTCTGACAGCTATCTGCTCAGTTTATGCAGCCCCCCTTCCACAGATAACAGTTTCAAGACACAGCATACTAGAGAACTGCAAGAAATGTGACAACACAGCAAATCTAGATCCAAGTTAAGGATGAATACCTCATGATGGGGAACACCATGCCAAGTGCAAGTTACTGAAGCTATGCTGTTTAACCAGATTTAAAGTTAGGTGAAGCAAGTTATTTTTTCTCCTTGGAGACTCCTTCACATCTCTCTCAGTCTCACATTCTAACCTGGGAATCCCCAATCAGAATCAAAGTCCTGCATGAAGTGGGGGCCCCCAATGCATGATATGGCATTCCCCACTTTTAGAGGCTGCTCTCCCAGAACTCTCAGGACTAGACAAGCTGAGGACAGTGAGCATAGAAGAAACAGAACCAGCTCTCCTGCACAGCAGCTCAAGGTGCTGCCACCAGACTGACTTAACAAAATGAATCTATTGTTTCAATGACAAAAAGAATCATTAGAAAAGAGAAAGCAATTTAAGTGAGTTTAAAGTTCTAAACCACCCAAAACGAGATCGTGTGCCCCAAAGAGCCACAACAAAGCTACAGCTTCAGTTAAACTCTGTGGAAATGGAAATCAAACAATCATTAACTAGATTCTTAAAAATAATTGAACTTTTTCCACTTAAAGCTCAACTCAGGACAGATTACTATGCAAAGCTCACACACAATACTGTGTTAGAAACAGGGTTTTCAGAGACCTGGTCATCCAGTAAGCAGCCTTTCAAGGAGGGAGTACAGCATTGTAGGTGTTGTGCCTATTGACAATCCTCTAGGATGAACTAGTACATTACCAGTTAGAAAGGACAGCTCTCGTATCCAGATCAGAGGGACAATTTCACAGCAGCAACTGCAAGAGAGGCGAAGCCTTTCCTTCTCATCTAACAGGCAACATTTAGCTCAGATAGCTCTAATCTTTGGAAGATAGATAAAAAAAGCCAATGTGGACTCTAGAGATAAGAGGAATGTCACCCTGAAGGTGAAGTTGTGCTGAGCAGCCTTGACAATTATGAAATACTGTTGGCACAAGCCTGGAAAAGAAAAAAAAAGGCAGAGCAGTGATGTAAGCCAGCTGAGCAAATGCTCCCAGCACTCCTACTAGCAGCAACCCAAGTTAGACTACATCTGCCTTCAATTGGCAACTGTAAGACACTTGCTAACACATCTGCTTCTCATTCTGACCAAGCTCACAATGGTGTCTATAGCTCTGAAATTCTCATTTACATTTATGAAATTTTCTTCAGCTGTCCCCCTTTTCCTTCACATCGCCAGGAGATTAGACTTCAGAAACATTTCAATATGCATCTCAGTGTTGAGGCTGACTGGCTGATTCACACCAAGAGAGCTGCACAATTAAGTGGATACTTGCCAATCATATTTATTTGCTTTAAGTATTCTAACATTTAGCAAAGATACTTTATACAATTAGTCTAGGCCAACCTAACCTACTGCAGGCCATTTTATCAAACAGTTCTTCAAACTCAGTTATAAACTATTTTTGAAACTGCATCTTAATGAAAAGTTTCTTTTTCTGTTCTGAAAGTATAAAATTGTTTATGAAGCTGGATTGTTTGCAACAAGCAGCAGCAATATATTATTCTGAATGAAAAGCAATATATTTTCTCTTGGTGGACTCTTATTCTGCAGACATGAAGTATTAGAATCAAAGAGAGGTTTTTTAGGATTTGTTTTAGGTAGCAGGGAAGTAAGAGCAAATCTATTTAATCTGCAGTGTCAGGATGCTATAAATACTTTACTGAACTAGGATTAACAGAGTAGTCACTATCTTGAGGATGTTTTGTTGGGTTAAGGATGATTTGCTTTAATGTGTTGGTGACTTAAAGTAACTGGCTTTTTTTGGATGCTTACTTAGGGATGACAATGCAGGAGAGAAAAATATTCTGTGCTAAGTACCAACCTAGACCTCTTTAAATAGTTTTCAAACAGCTTTTTCAGAATTCAGAATTAAATAAGCTGAGATGTACTGAAATAATAGTTTTGTGATGGATGTGTTCATATAAGCAAATTCCTTTATACAGTGGGTATTTATGCAAACAAGAAAATCACTGAGCAACTGCACTTGTACAGCTGAGTTAATTCAAGCCCCAAGCTCCATATAACTCTTGTGAATGACTGTGGCTCCAAAAAGGTCCTGAGATAAATAGGCATGAATCAGCTGGGATGGTGAATAATGCATCAGCATTTCTATTTGGAGGTCTAGCTTTAAATCACATTAAATGTCAAATTTGTTTATTGCCTTTTTAAGATAAATTTTAAAGGAATATTTTAAAGCTGGAAGTTTTACATTTGTTAAAGAGTAACACTTAATTCTGCCTTTGCACAGTAAAAATGGTTTAAACAATTTTAAAGCTGATGTAAGTGAAATTGGATAATCTTGATATATTGATACAACATTATTAAAGATACATGGTACAAGGATTCTAAAAGCCCCTGGTTCTTAAAATCCATGCTGAAATGCCTTCATTGACAGGGATGTCTGAGCAATGGGAACAGGACATCATCTTTATTCCTGGGACACCAGGTAGGCATCAAACTCCTGGCGCTCATAGCACGCAACACTGTCTAACACCCACTCTCTGGTCACCACAGTAGCACTGCACTTCTGCTGAATTGCTGAAAAACAAAACATGAATGATAAAACTAAAACACCTGCAGATGAATGTAACATTGAGACTGCGAGCTGTTGATAAAGGCATCACTGTGATTCTTAGCAATGATTTCTTTCAGCATTAAAGGTCTTTAAAAATGATGTTCCAAACAATGACATGCTAGCTGCTACTCTACCTATTTTGATTGTGCACAAAAATTCATGGCCACTTAAATAGCTGGTATCTATGCAGATCTTTACAAATGCCATACAAGAGAAAAAACACAGCTAAAGAGAGCTTTTAGCAGTTTTTGATAAGCATTACTTAGGAGCCCCTGGGTCACAGAGCTTTAGTTCCTCTCTGCACACCCATTCAGTGCATGGCTGATTTTCTTAGACAGAATGAAATTCAGAGAGAAGGATGATACTAAAGGACATTTGCAGCATTAAAAGACTCTGATTACATCTATTTTTCACTGTTTACAAAGGCTGAGGAGGAAGAACTTAGAGAGGTACCCAGCCTTCTAATGAATTCAATCCCTTTTTCTTTATAGTATCTTCCTATAATATGCATATAATATGCAAACAGCTGTTATATTTGTACCCATCTCCCATGCCACAACTGCACTACTGGCTTGCACTGATCTAACCAGCCCTCACCCTTGCCTCAACTCCCATAATTGTCACTTAACATAAAAGGAAGTCTAGAGCACTTGGTACATTCAAATTTACTAGCTCTTCTGGACTACTTTAGTTCAATGACAACCTAGCTTCAGGGAATCACCAGTACCGCCTTCCCACAAACTACAGGTAGATTGATGATTTTAGGAAGTATGCTGTGGTAAAGACAAAAACTCATGCACATTTGAAAAATGTAGCATGCTGGAGGTAGATGCCACTAGCATCAAATTAATTATTCTAATGAAAACAGAGGTACTTGTGTGGTTCCCCAAAAAACAGTTGAATTCTGGTCAGAAAGAAGTCACTGTAAAAAAGCACAACAAATTTAGACTATCCTTCCCAGGGATCTTCAAAGGAAAGCATATCCAAGATGGCTAGGGCTGTGGAACCCCACAAGGGTCTTCTTGGCTTTAATGTAAAACAGTAGTTCTCAAACTTTCTTGACTCAAGGGACCCGCTAGAAAATGATCTCTCAGCTTTTATTAATTCTTTTTATTAGGGAAAAATAACAGAGCATTTCTTCTGTTACAAAGAACTCTAGAAAGATCACAACAGGTCAACACTGATTCCTATTTGAAAGCTCTAGGCTTCGCTTGTGAATCACGCCTAGGTGTTTGTACACGTTAAGGAGCTAGTAGTACTGTATGCAGGGGTTTGGGTTGTAGCTGTGTTGGTCTAAGGACATAGGCAGACACGGTCCCTTGGGTGAATTTGATATCTTTTATTTGACCAACCCAAATGGTTGGAGAATAGTTATTAAGCAAGCTTTCGGGTTCAAAAACCCTTTGTCAGGCAAAGGAAGCTTCAGCAGTTGGTGTGTGCTCTTCCTGGATGGAATGAAAAGTTTTCATTCCTTGTCTGCCAGTAGTACTGTATGGCATCCTAGCTGAGAAGTATAGTGGAAGACAATGGGCAAAAATATCTCTTGTGAGAGATGACAGCATGCTGGTGGGTAAAAGAACACAGCAGAGATCAACTGGTAGAAGGGCTGCGTCCACTGAAAATGTGTTTTCAAATGCAGAGGACAGACAGATAAATATCTTTTTCATATATTTTTTGGGGGCTAGAGTGCTGATGCTTAAGAAAGGATAAAGTATCAATTAACTTATTGTAGCTGGATGCCTGCTGTTAACTAAAAGGTTCTCGCCCTACCTGAATTATTTTTGCTAGATCTCATAAGCTTCTAAAATGCCAAGTCTTTAAATTTGATAAAGTAGCCTCATGTCAAAAAAGTTCAGCTAAATCTAACCCTGGAAACATGCAGAATACACAGCTAATAAAGTATGCATTATTGTATGATTACATTTATATCCTATTGCACCTTTTTTCCATGAGACTGTCTGGCAGACAGCTTCTCAGGACTGTAATGTTTACTCTCAAAATAGTTAAAGGTGAAGTCTGAAACAAAGAACTACATCTACTTCGAAGTCTAAGAGCATCCCTCAATCCCCTTGTAACAGGATTTTATTAGAATTCCATTAGGAAAGTTCACTAGTATTTATCACCCAAACGAGTAGAACTGCAAGTCACGTGCCCTGTGTACTATAAATAACAAATAAAGTAGTCCAAAATTCTGTATAAACTTACCTCTGTAGCCTGTGTCTTCCACCCAAGCATCTGGCTGCACAATGACTACTGCAGTATGTTTCTAGGATTTTAAGACAGGAAATAAGAGGAAAAAGCTACACTTTCACATATTGCATAAAAATCACTCTCTCCTATCATCCTGCAAATAGCAATAACTAGATAATTCTTTGCTTCACTGAATAGATCCAGGAAGGGAAGTAAGAGGAGAAGAAACAAGAAATGTGTTAAGTTTTGTAAGATTATTTTACAATAGGTTTCTGTCAAGGAAGGCCTGCTGACTGTAAGTTAATGTGCCTTTTCATTGTAAAAAGCTAGGCTGACCTTTATCATCAAAAGAAATGAGGCAGGTGGCCTGGGCTTGTAACATTGCCATTCGAAATCTTAATATATCACTTAAAGCTGGCATGCCTCTTGGCACAATTAGCAGGAGGGGCCAAGATATGAACTAGGAGGATTAGGGCTACTTAAAACCAGCAGAGCCTCAGACATGGAAACAGCACTTCCTTTCTCTACATCCACATACATCAGTGTTTCACAAGCATTTGCACCTCTCACCCCCAGACTGCTTACTATATTAAAAGGGACTAGGTTATGAAGGGGTTGGGGGGAGGGGGAATAGAAAAAAAAAATGAACCTTCCATCCTTCACCAAATACTTACTGCCTTATGAGTGAATAGATGAAGCTGAGTCACCACAGAGGCACCACAAAGCTCTACCATCCACTCTAAATTTTCTGAATAAAAATTAGAAAAAACAACCAGTGCATTACAACAATATACCACCATGGGGATCTACAATTTACTAGTGTTGCTGTTCCAAAAAACATTAGGCATAAACAAAGGAGCCTCTGTCTTCTTGGCTTAGTGGGGGAAAGGTGATTATTTAGCTGGAAGAACAATGGCTGTGATAGGGTCTTTCAAGCACTGCAGGTAAAGAAGGGAACAATGGGAATCTCAGGATTCCAGACAAACAAGACATACCCTTCAATACTTCACAAAGAAAAACAGCTATAAAGTCAGTTCATCTTAAAGAGAAAATCATCAATTAAAAATGGACTCAAGACAGCACAAAACAGACATCACATTTGGACTACCATAGCATTTTTATGGTAGCACAAATACTGAGCAAATAGATGTCACTACAGTGTTGTGCCACATTAGTGGCATGACAAAAGGTGTGCTGCTTTATTGTGGCACATGTCTATTTGGTCTGTGGTGGTGGAGTGTTGGCAGCCCAGAGTTGCTCACACTTTCCTGCTAACTTGGGCAGGTGCTCCAGGGGCTGAAGAGGCCCCATCCTGTGCACCTTGGGTAGGATGCATCCTAGGGGTGCATCTCTACAAGTGGAGAAAGCCTGCACAGGTTCCAACGTGAAGGCACAGAACCCAGGGAATCTCAGGCACCCTATGCCTCTACACCACAACCTGGGTGACTACAGGCCTCATGCAGAGGCATGGGTCTAAGTGGGCAGGGGTGGTATCCAGAAGCCAGGTAATTGCTGGTACTTTGTGCCTCTATGCCAGGCTCACACAGATTAGTGCCTCTGTGTGAAGTGTGGGTTAATGTGGGTCCTGGAAGACTGAACACTTAGGATTCCCCAGCTCCCATGCTACCCTGTGCCAGAATCTGCACTGATGCATGCCTCTTTGTAAGGGTATCACCACAGGTTCTGGCAAGGAGATACAAGACAGCACAGGAGCCAGGGAATCCCCATGTACCCTGTGCTTCCATGCTAGGATTTGTGCTGACCCATGCTTCCAGGGTGGCCTAGGACTCAGTGCAGGCAGGGCCCAGGAAAGAGGCATGTGAGTCAGGAATTCCCCAGCTCCCACACTACCCTACATCTCCTTGCTGGAGACCTGCACCAACCTGCACTTCAGGCAGAAACGGAGTGGCACAGGAGTCAGGGAATCCTTAGCACTGGTTCCTTACGCTGGGATGCGCACCGACCCATGCCTCCACTTGAAGCATGAGTCAGCACATGTCCTGGTGTGGGGCTGCGTGGCAGCTGGGGAATCTCTGGACATATTCCACCACACCTGTTCTGCTTCAGTTCGGCAAAATCTATTTCTAAGTTTAGAGATATAAGATAATCTCTAATTAACATAAAGTTGTCAAAGTATTTAATTTCAAGTCATTTGCTGAACTGTTGGTGAAGAGACATGAAAAAAACCTCTTAAGTGAAGAATCTGTAATCATCACTGCACTAGGAATGAGCACTGCACACTTTGTGGTAATTACTGTAAATGTCAAGAGATGTGGGAATAATTCATCCAGTCAAAAATAAATGTGATTCTAGACAAATTAGAGCCTGGGGTAGAAATGAATGAAGAGAAGCAATGGGAAAAATATGTGCAACCTCTACTGAAAAGCTTCAGTACTTAAATGTTTAAGCAACTCCATATACCTGTAGGTTTAAAACTAATGAGAAGACTACAATCCACTTCATTTATCTATCTTGTGTATAACTGCAGGCTTTAATATTTGAGTGTTTTTCACAACTGCTCTTTTGCAAGATTAAGAGGAGATAAAATTACAGTGTGGTCGTCTCAATTGCTAAAAAGGTAATGGGTAGGAACAGTGCTAGGGCAGAAAAATACTTCAATTAACTGTATATTTTTGACAGTTAGTATATAAAAGCCTTTCTAGAGAAGTGCAGTACTTACTGCATCTTTCCTTTTAAAAAGTGAACAGAAAAATCCCAGAAAAATTCAATAGAAGGAAGACCATTTTAATAACAATTTCATATGATCAATGTAGGCAATGACAGAAACTGGAGACATCATACAACTTGTTTTGACAAGTCGTGGAAAAGAATCAGAAATGCCTAATTTCATGATGAAGTAGGTTCTTCTAAAATCCCCATAATGAAGAATAAGCCCTAAGCAGTCTGCTGCAGGCACCTGGACAAGAGAGACCAAGAAAGCCTAGATTTCGTCTTCGATTAGACCTTCTATTACAAGTTGAACTCTTACAACCTCATTTGAACTGGCTCTGCAGGTAGTATCATTTTCCTCAGTGGACCTATATGCAGAATAAAGAGGTGCTTAGTTTAAAGGTAAGATAATTTAGCCCTAGATGATTACTGAAAGGTTATAGGAATGACACCTGCTAAGTTCAGTATTAAATACCACCCACACCTGATCTGTCAAGATATACTTCCCTCACCACAAATAAAGTACGGCTGCCCCAACCCTATTCCTGCACTGGACTCTAATTAGGGGACTCCAGCACTAGAGTTTATTACTTATTGTTAAAAATGTTAATGATTACAGTTGGGTTTTCTAGGAGTTGGAATTTATCTAAAAGGGTACAGTATTTTCCTTAAACGGTTCTACTGTTTTTTTATTTTATACAAATGTACTTTTAGAAACATCTATAGCAGAGGTGGGCAATTAATTCAACTGGAGGGCTGCTTAATGACTTTTGGTGAGCTATCAAGGGCTACAAGGGTAGCCTCATCCCTTGACAGGTGCCCCACCTCCTGATCGCCATCTTGGGACCAGAAGTCTCACCCCACTAACCCATGAGTGTTGCCACTGGTAGTCCTTCCCCATGCCCCCGGAAGTCCCCCTTTTGGAGGGGGAAGGCCAACCTGGAATTGGAGAAAAAACAAATCGTATACTAAAAATCAAACATTGACTATAAAATATTTTAATTTTATTTAAAAAAAATTGCCCTGATTTATGTGCGCTTGCATAGTGTATATAGGGATCATTGCATAATGGTTTCAAATAAAATCTTTTGTATATTGTGTGTGGGGATGTGTGTTTGGGGTGTGTATGCACGTATGGGATTTCTGGGGGAGGTGTGGGGTGAGGCATGTAGATGCAGCCATTAAGAAGGGAATTGTAAACAAAATGGAAAAGTATCATTATGCCCCTTTATAAATCCATAGTGCATTCACATTTGACTATGTTCTGGTCCCCACACCTCAAAAAAAGAACTGGAGAAGGTATAGAGAAGGGCAAAAAGGATGATTAGTGATATGGAGGGGCTTCAATCTGGGGAAAGACTGAAAAGGCTAGGCCTATTCAGTTGAAAAAAAGACACACTTAAGGGGGAACTTGATAAGGGTTTATAAATTACTAAATGGTGAAAAGAATGTAAATAGGAATTTCTTATTTACTTTCTCTCACAATATAAGAACTAGGGGGTCACAAAATTAAACTAGTACGTAGTAAGTTTAAAAGCAACAAAAGGGAGTTTTTTTCCCCACACAGTGTGCAATCTCTTGGATGTGGACAGGCTTGAGAGTCCAAAAGACAGCTACTCACATGATCAAAGGCCAAGAGAGCAAACTTTATGTGAGCAGGCTAAGAGACACGGGACTCTTCAGCCTGGAGAAGAGAAGGCTGAGGTGGGACTTGGTGGCAGCCTATAAGGCGGGTGCACCAGGATCTGGGAGAACAGTTGTTCACCAGGGTTCCCCTAGGGATAACAAGATCTAATGGCCACAAACTTCTGGAAGGCTGATTTAGACTGGACATAAGACTATAAAAAAGTTTTTTTCCTTGAGTGTCCAGGGTCTGGAATAGACTCCTCTCCTGAGATGGTACAAACACCTATTCTGGACGCTTTCAAATAGCATTTGGAATGGTTATTGTGCTGGGATCATTTGACCCTGGAAGACTTCCTGCCTAAGGCAGGGTTTGGACTTGATTTTGCGAGGTCCCCTCCAGCCCCTAATGTCTACAAATCTAAAAAAGTATGGAACTCTGCCACAAGACGCTGCAGAAGCTGACAGTTCAGAAAATGTCTGACAAATCCTTGGAGGAAAGGTGCATCAGTAGCAGTTGAGCAGGGGAATTAGGAATACAGCTGGTGAATCAGAACGTCCTGAACCTTAAATACTGGAGGCTGCAAGTGAAAGGAACAGTGGGGAAAAACAAAGCCGGTCATAGCTAGTTCACTCACAGCATCCATTCTCTGCCACTGTGCGACACGGGCCTGTGGGCTGACCCAGTAAGTGGCTGTTCTTATGTTCTAATGCTACCATTAATTACCTTATTAACAACATAACCACACTGACAGCATCATGATGTAAATTTCTGTACTACGCACAACACTCAGGGGCAACAAATTGGAAGGGTTCTACAAAGCCAAAATCTCTTCTATTTTTTTGCTGTTGCCATGCATCCAAAAACTTTTCTACCTCCAAAAAGTAAATGATGTATAATAGTGTGATGAGCTTTCAGAACTGTCCCTCAAAGAAGTGTATCTGAGCTTTTAAGAGACTAGCTGGTTTTTTTTGGAGTTGCACTTTGCTTAGAAGCAAACTGCATATTGAAATTCGCAATGCAAATACAAATGTTTCCTGTGGTTTCTAGGAATTAGAATACATTTATTTCATCCAAAATCTCATACCTGTGTTCATATCCGTGAAAGGCCCATAGCAGCAGATCTCAAAGTCTTTGAAGAGCTGAAAAACAAGGTACATGTTAACAGCTGAAAAACAAGGTGTACAGTGCCATTCTGGAACAGACACTCAATAAAAATGCAGTTGTGTAGAGAGGTACCTGTATGATTGTGGTTCCAAGCAATTTTCTGTGAATTAGTTATATGGCCTGAGGCTCATTCCAGTAGCCCACCATATTAAATGCTTTGAGAAATCAAGCAGAAGAGAATAGCAGGATTAGAAGGTACTCTCTTTCATTGGAGACTCGCCCTATAGAACACAGGTGTTCTTAAGGAAATGTTGGCTGTTGGTACATGACTTATGCAAATGCCAACACAAACTTACCTGGGACAAGGGTGGAAAAAGAACATCTGCTTCCATCCCCACTCCCACAAAGTCCATCTATTGTGCATGCAGCTTGAAAACAAATGCATTTCCTAATCAGCTAGATTTTTAATTTAAAAATTGACACTTTATTTTACAATACCTAATGATACTAGATACTTATCATGTCTATAGCAATTCTACCAGCTCCCAGAAAAGCTATTTCAAAAATGGTTTGAGACACAAAGAAATTCACATGTATAAAGCATCTGTCAATCAACCTCACGGACCCATAAACAGAGTATAAGGTTCCTTCCTTCCAGTGGAAGTGATTTATTATGTCTGAGGAGGCAGCTATTTTGCAGTTAACATTTGTTCCAAGACCCACTTGCTTAATCACTAAATTAAGGTCTGCAACTTGCACAACAGCAGCTTAAAATTTTTCTTTTCAGTTACAACATAAATCTTAAAATCAGAAGAGGCTGCAGTTGCCCAATATTAACAATCCCTATATTTTTTTTTTTTTATCATCATGCTCAGAGCAAATGAAACCAAGAATATGCAACACAGTATCATTCCAATTATAAGATGACCCTACATTTAAATCTAATCTAGATTTTCAATCAGTTGAATTGAGGAAAAGCAGCATCTTCCCCTGAATATTAATTGATAGTTATTGATAAAATCCTTAAACTATTATTCCCCTTGCAAAATCCAATGGGAAAAATCAAGGACCCCAGGAGACGACCCAACAGGTTAAATCAAAAAAAATACTAAGTTAAGTTTTAAAAAAGCATAATGGACAGGGACCTACCTAATACACAGGGGCTGGACCCCTGTTTTCAGGGGGAGGGGGGAGGAACACAGGTATGGGCACTCATTTCAGGAGCAGAGTGCAGTGGCCCTCCCACACCTTTGATTGGCTGAGGGGCCCTAATGTCCCCACCCTTCGCTACTTATTGGCTGTGAGGGCTGCCTGTCATCTTGACCTGCCCCTCGCTGCTGATTTTATGCAAGGGCTCCCCTGCCCCTCTGCACCAATCAGTGGACAGGGCTGCATGACAGACAGCCCTTGCAGCCAATCAGCAGTGAGGGTTGAGTAAGTGGAAAACAGCAATATTGCTCACTCTGAGGAACCAGAATTTTTTTTTTTGGTAAGTGAATCCAAAATGTTTCACTACCGGTTTTGACCAACTTCCAGTGAAGCACAGGGAAGGGTCTAATGGGATTCTGCATGGTTTCCTGGCAGCTCACCTTGTAGCTCTTCCCTGGCTCTATGGCTTCAGTGGTGACCTAACACTTGGATTACCTCAGGTCTGGAAGCCTCATCTTGGCAAAGGTCTCTTGGGGCTTCCAAGTCTTCTTGAGGAAAAGTTAATGCCTGCCTCCCCCTCCAGTGGAGCACACCAGGGAGATCCCCAGTAACTGTGGAGCAGTGGCATGATGAGTCAGCCAGATGTCTGGCCCTTGCCTGTATGAGCTGAGCCTGCCATCACACCAGAAAAGATGTTCTTATAGCATCCTTAAGGATCAATCAGTGTGGGTCTTCTGGTCAGGTACGATGGCAGCACAACTGATCATCATGTGGCACCCTACTCATGGTGTGAACATAGTTATTCTCAAGATAAGAAAGAACAGGCCAGATTATTACACTTTCAGCTATCAAGTCTTCATGCTACAGAAGTAGGTTAACAACAGTATGTAATCCTGAAGTCACTACTAAAGTAAAACCCAAGCGTGTTGCTAGACACACCAGGCTTCTGGAAATCCTATTTATGGAAGGAAACAGAGCCAAGATTATGACCACTTCCAATCAGTAAAACAGCATCTTCTGCAAGAGCTATTCTAGCTAATTTCCAGAATAGGTAATTAAATGTTCTGCTTAAGACTCTTACGCAGTTTCAGTTGATAGAGTATTCTTATCCTATGCTACTATGAAATGCTGCTGCACACTGTTAAACAACTAGGGCAGAATTTTATTTCACTTTATGTGCCCAAATGGTATTATCCAGTCCATTCTACAGGCTTCCTCTTCAAAGGTGAGCCACTGCCCCTTGCACTTAATTATTAGATAAAACAGATAGAGAACAATAAGAAAGTTTCTGCCCAGTTTGAGCAGTGATCCAGGCCTGAACCAAGGGCCCTCTCCTTTCCAGACCACAACTCATCTTCAATAAACCACATCTACTTCAGCTTATTCAATTGTTCCTGGCCCAATACAACTCCCTGCACTGAGTGCCCAGACTCTAGTTTCCAAGGAGCAATGGAAAGGGAACTTGATAATGCTTAACCTTCAGCCTGGCAATTAAAACACTGTGTTGGGAAATTGGAGAGATGCAGATTCAAACCACCTCTGGGTGAGGAGTGCTTAGAACCAGTCTCCTGCTTCCTGGACGAATATCCTAGCCACCAAACAATCAGGCAAAAGCCATGGAAAGACCTTCCCTGGAATTTCAGGAATTATGCTCAGGTACATACTTATGGAACTGTATACCTACTCAACCAGAACGCAGCCTATTTAGTACGCTCAGCAGTTGTGTGGACATTGACTCAACACTGTATATGACATAGGATCAATAGCTTTGTGCAGGTGCCAAAAAAGTGCATTTATGTGGGTGGGTTAAATGCCAGTTGGGCATGTAAAGTGAAATAGGGCTGAATTCCATCATAGTGATAGCAACATTTTTAATGAAAATTTTCCCACTGCTCACCATCCATTTTATTTAATGATTAAATGCAAGTGCCAGTGGCTCAGCTTTAAAAGGAAGGGGAGATAGATCTCATTACCCTGCAGGTTATGCTGAGAAATTTTATTCACAGATATTTGTAAAACATGACTTTAAAATTCTTAGACAAAAGAGGCAATAGAAAAAGAAAAATACTATTCCCATTAAGTCACCTCCTACAGGAGCTTAAAAATCAATTTGGCTGCTTTCAAAGACTGAATAGTAAACTAGCCCTCCCCACCATAAACATACCATATACTTTCTTGCTTTTTATGTATTTTTCTTCTCCTCCTGCTTTCTCAGAAGTGTCAACGTGCTATAGAAAGACTGACACTTTGCAAACAAAACAAGATGTAGCCAAAATACCTTTAGGCTCAGCACAAGTGTTTGACCATTACTAATGGAAAGTAGGAAGATGCTGTTTGAAGCATCTTGCTAGACTGGTCCGTTACACTGGTGTTCAACTTTTTTGCCTCATGGGCTGGGTGGGCGATACCCAGCCCATCTGTGGGCTAGATACTGTCACTAGACCTGATTTGGCCACACGGGAGAGAAGGGGAGTGGCTGGGCTGTGATCTGGCTGCACACAGCTTGGGGATTTGTGGTGGTAGTATTAATTGTCACTGTAAAACTTTCTCAACCCATGGTGAACCCCATGGTCCAAATACAATGGCACAACAGGCTGAATTGCCCCTCTCATATATGGTAGGGCATGGTTGAAGAGAGAACTCTGGCCTAGTTCTGTAGGCCACTGGTTGCTTACATTTGCAGATAAAAGCATATTTCCCCCAAAACCAATTGGAGAGGATAGTACCATACTGGTGAATGGAGAGACTTGAGAGAAAAAAAAAATCTATGTCGTTCCAGGTAAAAGGGCAAAGTTTCCCCCAAATTTAGAAGACTGATCCCAACCGATGACACAAGCCGTATGATGAAAGGCTGAGAACCAAAGTACAACATCAGTTTAGACACAAAGGAAACTGAGGTTGCCATAAAGAATAGAACAGTATTTCTTCCTCTTCTCCTTTACTACAGAAGGCAGGATGTAAACTATGGGTTTAAACTGCAGCAAAGCTGGCTGAATTGAAAGAAATACATACCCTTACTGTAAAGAAGAGTCAGAGTGACACTAGCTGCCCAGGGAAGTGCTAGAAATCTCCTTTCACTGGAAGTTTAAGAGGCAGCTTGACAGTCTTGGATAGTATAGGAATAAGCATGTCCTACATCTGAGCAGGACTCAAAGTCCCTTCCAACTCTGTGGTTCTATGCTATAATGCTAACAAACTATGCCTGCAAGTTTTTAAGGCCACAGAGTATTTTCACAAGCCCCCAAAAGAATAAAATTGAATGAATGAAAGCCATCACCACCAACCAAGTTTCACAACTTTAAAGGTTCTGAGTAAACCCATTTTCTTTCCTACTTGTGGTAAGATATCATGACAATGGAGTATATTTTAAAGATTCATCACATTGAAAACTTCTCTAGTGATTTAGTTAAAAGGGCCATGTACAGAGAATTTTAACATCTATCTAAAAACAAACAAACCTAATTAATGGGAACAGAATATCATTTAGAGAAAATGTTGAAGTCAAACATTAAGGTAAGACATCACAGGCAGGCAATTGGTGATAACAGTCCATGTGACTTCACATAAGAAATAGCATAAAATCAAGGATAGTCAACCCCTAGCCCATTGATCAGATCTGTCCTGCAGAGCTGTTATCTGGCTTGCTGGGCTCCTTGTGGGTCCAAAAATTTGGCAGCACAGGAGCAGTGGTACCACTCACTGCCATTCCCATGTTGTCAGATTTCTAGGCCTCTGGGAACCTGGCAGGCTGGCTAGTGTGGTCCTATGTGTTTGATCTAATAGAGGATTGGGCTGATACTGGACCTGCTCTGGGTGTCAACTCAGCTATAGGGTGGTTGTACCTTTTTCCTTCCGTTCAAGCATCCATTTCCCCCAAGTTGGAAGCTGCATCCCCCAAAACAACCCTATTTACAAAAGATGCCTTCTAACCCATTCCTTCGAGAAAATTACACATTTTATAGGGCTATCACAAAAAACTTATTTAGACACAGATACTGCAACTAGCTCCCTGGGAACTGCCTCCCAACAGAACATTAACCCAGCCCACTTCCATGTTATACAAGATGTAATTCATTCTTGGTATGTAAAGAGACTGAATATTTCTGTTGCAGTGTTGGCAAGCCCTACTAGCAGCAGTGCAGAGAGTTACCTGTACCCTTCACACATTCAATTTTGTACATGTGATTTCATCAAAAGATCAGAAGAGTATTTCAGCTATTTAACTGGCACAGTAAATATAAGTTAAAGCAGAATGGAAACCTTTTATAGCTATGAATGCCTTTCATGCTGATGTACTTATACCTTTCCAGCCTGGGACTGTCTAGCTCTCTTAGGACCTTGGTGGTTTCTCCCATTGATCACATCTCCTCTCACTTCAAAGTCGGACTGGAAGATAATCAGAAAGGCAAAAATTAGAGATGAGTTAGGCCTGCTCTGTCAGCACTTAGGACAAAGCAGGCAAGAGTACTCAGATTTCAGAAACCTGAAACCTTACAATTAATGCACACATAAGACTGGCTAAAAGGTATTACTCTCTAGTTCACACTTTCTTGCAAAGTAAGCAAAATCCTGTGGCTTTATCAGGCCAATGTTTCTTTAAAAGGAAACAAATTTTACAGAATAGAGTGAACTGAAAAAAAATTGTAAAGGAAACTCATTCAAGAGAAATTAACAGTATATAACCTAGAACTTAATTTTTTTCATCATTTATTTCATTTTAAAGCATTCACTTAGCATTTAGATTATCAAGGACAGCACTGTATTTGCTGTTAATCTAAGGCATGTATCGGTCTCTAAAAATCAATTGCTTATTCTTCAATAAAACCATATCAGATTTCTATGCAGAATCAGCAGGGAATTTTAAAGAGAGACGTAGATGTTTTCATTAAGAGGGAGGCAATGTCTGTTCTCTCTCGCATTTTTTTTTTTTTTTATAAAGGCTTTTTGCATATTGGCATCTCCTTTTTTATTGGAGAATCCAACAGCATAGTGACATCAAGACACTTCTCCATTAGAATTCTGAAATTTTGCAGTAGGACAAATTTGCCAAAATTCTAGGGGACAAATGC
This sequence comes from Caiman crocodilus, assembly GCA_030014935.1. NCBI lineage: Eukaryota > Metazoa > Chordata > Crocodylia > Alligatoridae > Caiman > Caiman crocodilus. The sequence goes on along the minus strand of JAGPOW010000268.1, from coordinate 1,319,288 downwards.
TTGAAGCAAAGAATATGAGAATTACCCATAGGAAGATGGATGGAATAAATAGACTATTCAGAAAGTCTATTCCAACCGGAAAGAGCATACACAAACTGCAGAAGCTTGCTCAGCCTGACAAAGGGCATTTATATCCAAAAGCTTGCTAAGAAGAATTTTTCCAACTAGTTGAGTTGGTCTAATGAAATTATTACATTCACCCAAAGAACCTTGTCTGCCTATGTCCTTAGACCAACATGGCTACAACCTATACCACTAATAAACCTAGCACTATAACAACTGTGCACTAGCAAGATTCATACCTTCGGCATTTCACTCTTTAAAGAGACCAGACCTACCTCATAAAGTATTCTTCTTTCCTTAAAAGAATGAATAACCCCTAGAAAAAGAACAGTGAAAGAGGGCACAGGTCACATTATAATCAGCCAGAACCTTCTTTTCAGTACCATATCAAGCCCTCTAGATTATCTACTGATGCACAAAACAAATGATTCAACATTTAAATAAAATTGTTTGTTGATTTATATAAATATTATTCAATGCCTGAAAGTGCTTCTAGCATATTTCAGGTTAGTGCTTCTTTTTTAAACAATGCTAACTCTGTAGCAACTCATTAATAGGTTTTTAGGAGCTGCTTCCATTTAAATTATAAAGAAAAAGCTAGCATCTTTGGGCTTAACCATTTATTGTTAGTTATGAAGCAAGATATACAGTACTTAAAAAGAAAAAAGACCAAGTATTAAGGCTCAATACTTGCATGGAACTCTGCAGAGTATCAGAGGCTAACGTGTTAGCCTGTAATTTTGTAGAATTCTATGTAAACATTGAGCCTTACAGATTTCCATGCAAGTACATAAAAATTTCACGCATGACACATAAAATGTTAATTGTACAGTGTCAAGAAGCATGGGGCAGGGGGAAGAAGAGGGAGGGGACAGGTGGAAAGCATGGAGCTTCAGAGGAAAGTATACTTACACTGATAGCTAACCACCCATTTTCTTCCTGCGATACCCAAAAAGTACTTTAGTGTACGCTCACACACTAGATCCACATCTGCAGATTAAACACAAATATATAGAGTTCACGCTAATATTCATTCTCATATTGACTCTACATAAAATGACTTTGAAACACTAGCCCATAGGAGACACACAATATCCCATAACTGAGATACACAGGTATCAGGGTCCCAACCTAAAAGGATGTGACTCTGTGTATATGTGTATAGTCCGCGTATGCTGACTACCTCATGCCATTCAGCCTATTTTAAATATTGAACAGAGACAAGGAAAGGCCTGAAGAGTTGCCAAAAATACAACACCATGTTTGCATGCAATTGGCATATGTTAACCCTTCAGGTTCTTCAACTGTAGCTGTCCCACAAAGTTTCTCAAGGAGAAGGAAAAAAAACTACACCAAGGTGACAGATTTCCTCCTCCTGCCTTCCTAATATAAAGGGACAAGAAAGCCAATGTGAGAATCACATCTGATCTTTAAGCACCTCAAAATGTTTTGGCAAAGCAAGATAAACAGAGTATTTAGTATAACTAACTAGATTCTGAATTTTTTATTTATTAGATTTATATGCTGCCCTTTCCCAAAGAAAGACTCAGGTGGCTTACAAATACAGATTAACTGCCTGCAGCAGCCCATAAAATACATTTTAATATGTAAAGCTTTTTTTGTTTAACAGCTGCTAGTAGATTTAGTAAGGAGCTTAAACCTCACCTCTGCCAAGCAATTTTAATTTTGAGTATAATAAAAGTTCTGAACAGAGAGGTTTTTATACTTCCCAGTTAATATTATGCTAAACATTTTAAGAATTTAATTTACATTTGGAAAATTTGAAGCTGTTCTGTGTACTTAAGTTTTTGTTTCTTCAAGTCTCTAATAAAGAGATTCATAAGGTTGTACTGCTGTATTTACGATCAAATACATCTTTCCCCCCAAAATCAGTGCTCTAAAATTAGGATGCATCTTAAGCAGAAGAGCTCACTTTTTGCACTAAAATTGAAGCATAGGAATAGTACAACAGCTACATGGGGGGAGGCGGGCGCAGGGGAACAAAGTATAGTCTCCAGTGACAGTTTTAACCCTTTCACAGTTGCTGCCAAATCATCAGTCATTTTTGGCTGCCAATTAGGCAGTGGCAGCAAAAAGGTTAACATTTTGGCTTATGCCTGAACAGCAACTAAAAATTGGGATTCAGTCCTGTGGTCAAGATTTAGCCATGCCTCAGGAAAAAATTCTCTCTTTTCTCATTCTCTCTACCAAAAATATGGTGTTATTTTTATTTGAGGTTTTACAGTGTACAACAAAATATAGTAAGTACACAAGACCGTTTCAGTTGCAACTAAAAAAAAAAAAAAGGTGAAAACCCCTCATATAGTTGTTTTCTAAAGTTAATCTATTCGAGAAAGTATGTCTGAAACAGGTTGCCAGTTATGCTGTTATTTTGTTCTTATGAAGTATTAGCTACATGCATTCTTTCCTAGAATTAATTCTTGTTTTTTTATATAAACTACAGACTTTTTTTGAGAATGAATTTAAGTGACATTCCAAAGCCCGAGGGTGTCTCTCTCAAAAACACATACTGTAGTTTTCTTCAGGGCACAAGCATTCACAAACAGAAACAAGGCTCTTCCTCTGGCTGGTTTTGAGTTATCCTTTGTCATTCTGCTACTGACACCTTTTCTAAACTGCAGTCAGCAAGCCTGAAAAGTGACATCCATTGCTCATCTTAATGGGGTGTTAAATTCAAAATCATATCAATGAAACCTTATAAACAAGTAAATGCAATGACAATTCATCTGGACTCCATATATTGGAATAAGACACAGATGGGTTTATGTTTTTGTTAGGCCCAGAAACACAACCACTGAAACAGAATAGAATAGTAGGTCATAAATCCCCTGTCTTAAACTTCATCATGCCAAATGACTTAGTCTGGAGCAAGCATTTTCACTTAGCCTGGAGTAAGCATTGTATATGGCATTAAATGCATGGTTTGTTCATAGCAATCCTAACACACCTGTTTTCATTATGACATGGGTTGTTCCTTCAGTGATTTGATTAGATAAAGTGCTCTGGGTTTTCCGGGCAAACTTCTGCACCAGTAACTGAAAACAAGAAAATACTGAATTAGAAATAATTGATTTAATCAAAGCCTTAGATATCTGACTTTGAACGGGAGTTTTTTTTATATTATAAATATTTGGTCTCCAACACAGCTGAAGAATTAAAACATGTACCAGTTGAAGTACATGTGAGAGATCACTCTTAAACAAACAAAAACAAATGCAAACATTGTATGTCAGACCCAGAAATTCAGCCATTATTTAAAAAATTATTTAATTTTGCCTTTAAAGAAAAATCTGACTACCATAAATAGATTAAAGTGAAGCAACACTGTATTTCCTTACATATTACACACCTCCAAGTAAAACCAGCACCTTGTTTTTGGGAAGGCGGAATGTAGAAATTGATTTTTCCAGAGTTATGGTCAATTGTGTGACAGTCAGCCCTCCTGGAAACACAGTATCCAAGAAGTGTAGCATCCCAGGAGAGTTTGTGTGAGGCAACAGGAACTTCCTAGTGTGGCAGGACAGCAACAAGGCTACGGCAGAAGTGTTATTTTTTTACTCTAAGTAATTCTTTCTGTAAGTTCCTGTAAATAATAAAGTCTTTTTTTGTACCACAAGCCTCACCAAGATACTACAGAGTGCATGCAGCAGCACATTTGCCCTAAGCCAGCTCAATTTCTCCTAGTGCTTAGCCAAAAGCTAAAGGTATGAGAAGGACACCATGCTTGCTTGCTGGGCCGAAGACAAATACCAGCCATGTTGACAGGTATCAGAGCACAGTGTTTCTATGTTTGCTCTACTGAAGCAGGAAAAGTCAGCTTCTCTGCTTACAACAGGCACAATTTTGGAAGCCTGCTTTTGGGGGGGAGGAGGGGGGAAGGGGGAACTGGTGCTTGTGGTATATGGGTAAATACACTACTGATTCGGTTTGAATCAGTCTCTGAATGAACACCGCCATTGAAAGGTGTACAGCAACTGAGGTATTAAAAACAAACAAACCAGAAAAAACACCCCAACCCCCCACAAAAAACAAAAAACCAATTTCTGGTGACTACAAAACAGGAAGTTAAGATGTAAAAGGTCAGTGATATTACTTTCCATTGTAGACTGCTTACCAAGAAGGATTGTGAAAAGCACATTAGTTGCAGTAAAAAAAAAATTAGGTAGTAACTAGGTAGCAGAAGAAGTTAGCCAGATACATTATTTCTCTGTATCTCAGAGATGTCAAACTTTCAGCCTACAGAGCCATGCCATTTGGCCCACATGGAGCCCTAGAGGGGCCAGGAATTCAGAAGCAGACCTACTGAAGATGTGAGGCGTGATGGTGAGGGGGAGTAGGAAGTGATGGCTTTGTTAACCCCTGTGGCACCCTCACCTTATCAAATAATCCCATCCACTCTCAAGAATCCAAATCACTAAGACCTAGCTGCATAAATATTCTATAAATTCCATAAATTCTCATGGACCCAGAGGGACAGCCTTTCATCTTCAGCTCCCTCTGTGCAAAAATGAAGCTTATTTCCTACCTACGGGGACTTTTTACCATCTTGTACCATCTACGCTTTCCTCAAAGCCTGACAAAGGGACTTTGATCCCGAAAGCTTGCGGAAAAGGACAATTTTCTTGTCATTTTCCAGTTGGTCTAATAAAAGGTATAATTTTGGAACCAAGAGCTCTAGTTTTTTGTATTTAAATTCATGGAAGGTACATATGGGTTGAACAGGGATTTCTGAATCGATCCACAGGGTACAAGACATAGAATCATGTAGTTGCAATCCCCATGTTTAGGTATAAAAGGTAACTCTCTGCTCTGGAAGGTGTCTGGTAATCCCATTTTTCAGGACTTTTGCTAGTCATCAGCAGGGACCAGGAAGAAATCCTTCCCCTCCCCTCACAAATGCTACTGGCTTCTGGGATCTCCCCCCACCCCACTAAAATTCTGAATGTTGGTCATGGATAAGGCTGGAGTTCTTCCTCAGAGGCACTGGGCATTGGCTGCAGCCAAGGCTGGGGATTTTGATTGCGGTGTGCCAGTGCTTCTGCCAGAAATTCCTGGAGAACAGGTCTGCCTCTCTGCTCATGGCCAGACCAACTGTCATATTTGGCATCAGGAAGGAATTGTACCCCATGGTCAGATTGTTTTGAACTGTGGGGATTTTAGTCTTTCTCTGTACCACAGGGTGTGACCCTCTTCCTGGGGTCTCTTGAGCATGTATTAACAACCTTTACAAAAGCAGGATGTTGGCCGCCATGGCCCCCCTGCTTAACCTGTGGCAATTTAGGGTGTTATGTCTTGTGTTGCACTTGGGTTGATGCTGTAGTTTCGCTAAAGATATTAGACAATGGATTTGTACAGGGTGGTTTGGATACGGATGATCCTGCCTCAGGTAACAGATTGGACTAGATGATGACCTATGGAGATCACTTCCAGCCCTACTCTTCTATAATTCTATATTTCTGAGTGGCTGCTGGAGAACAGCCAATACAAAAACAAACTTTTTCTTCCAGATACACTAATTGAAAGTACTGTGCAAGACCAAAGGAAAGCTTAGATCAGACCACTGTGTCCTAAAAATGAAGATCATGAAGAGGATACAGATTACTCAGGCTCATAAGATTATACCCCAAGCCAAGTTAACTGAAGGAGAAAGGATTGAAAGCACAAACTGACCAACACTACCACCACCAGTTCATAGCAGAAGTTGCAACCATCACATGATACTCTCTATAGAGAAATGCATTCTAACAGGCACTATTGGACATCATATTGCAGTCAGCCTTTTTAAAACAATATATATATATTTGCTAAGTTATTTTAATTAAGCAGCTACAAAGCACATAACAAGTGACACATTAGCTCAATAACACTTTGCAGTGCAAGAAATCAAAAATCTTTATAACCAGCTGTAGACCACATTCTAATTTCAGGTGGGACTTCTACATTATAAATTCATTGTGGTTTAACAAGCTTGGAGCAGAACTGATCAAGACCCAGTTCAGGAAAGCATTCTTATCAGGACTTGCTTACATTTGAAGCATGCACTTCAGTCCCACTGAAGCCTATAGAACTTAAACATGTACTTAGCATATCTTCTTAAACATGTACTTAGGCTTCAGTTTTGGAAATGACTTAAGTCTGTTCAACTGGCAGCCTGCAGCCACACAGTGCAATGGCAGAGCACTGCCGTGAGCACACTAAAGCAGTGAGGAGACTCATAGCTCATCCTAATGCAGCCCATGGGTATGCTGCCCCCACCAAAGCAGCTCACGCAACATTCATTCCCTGGCTGCTTAGAAGCTGGACAGCCTGAACTTATGAAATGTATACAAGTAGCAAGGACTTCTGTAGTTTAGAAATGAAATATTTTAAATAGCTCTGATGATGGGCAGGTGAGAGCAGAGGGCAGGTCTAGAATACCAGGGGTATAGATGATGAGGCCAGAGTTACACTAAGACAGGGAGGGAAGGGCACAGTTACTCATTGTTTTATGCATTGTGCCTGGCTCTACCTCCTGCTGTCAGCTTGCATAACTTGAACAGCATATCTTCTCAAATGTAAAAGTAGTTATGTGCATAAGCATGACATTATTGTATAGGTTTGTACAGATGCACTCTCTTTTACTCAGGAACAGTACACTATTCTACCTGCTGATGAAGATGCCATTCCTAGCCATTTAAAAACTCTAAACAGTATTAACAGTGTAATTCCTATCGACCAATTTCCAAAGTCCTTAACACTGACAAATTAGGTTATATGTAACTTTAATACTGATAATACTAGAACATTTAATCTATAATTCAAATGTATAGATTGCTGCAGGTAGAGGTTAAAAATGTTCTTAGGACACAGGGGTCAGTATGCATTTATTAGAAGGGGACCAACAAAAGAAAATGAAATACACTTACAAATTCATGCTGGCTGAGACCTGATGCTACAATTGACATTTTTTTCCTGCTGAGAACAACTGGGCTTTTCGCATTTTCTTTTCCAGCTCTATGGTGTGGAACATGTGCAGAGGCAAATGCTCTCCTCTCCAGTTCACATCCCTGAGTATTCTTCCTATCATCAATATTGCAAGGTATGGCAGAACCATTTGTTGCTTCTGCAGTTTGGCTGTGGGAAAGCCTTTCAAGAAACTTTAAGGGGGAGCTGTTTGGAATCCTGCTCATGTTTCCACAAGGACTGGAGAGGATAGCAGCACTGTTTAGTTTTGTTTCAGACTTCTGCTCTGTTGCATTTTCTGAAGGAAAGAAGAACCAGTCACTGAACCAGTCTTAGTCTTTAAGTTAGTTTCATGCTTGTTCCAGTCATGTTGGAAAAGGTTGTTTTATCTTTTAAGTTTATAGGCTTACAACCACTTTCCCTATTTATTTATTCACTAGTTCACTTCTATTTTATTCATTATATTAAATAATCAGAAATCATTATGCTCCTGATCTAAAGAAAAAGGTACTGGAAACGTCCATGAAACCTTGTAAAATAAAATTAATAATATTCTTGGGAAATGTCAATTTGAAACCAAAACATTAAGAATCATTAGTACCTTTAGAGTGCTTAACCAATTCCTCATGGCAAGTGGTACCTTTTAAAAGAAAAGAATTCATAGACTACGTTTCAATAAGTTAACTATATATTTTATGAATAAGACTTTTCAGCTCTTTTCTTATTGATATATAAACTACATTAGTGGTACTATGGAGATCCTTTTCATAGTACCAACAAATTCCAGTCAATTTCATATGCTGGGTCTGTGTTGTCTGAAATGTTACCTGGTTCTTTCCTGTACTGATTACACTGTTCCTCTGCCTCCTGTACTAGCAGCAGTGCCACATCACTTTGTTGGGACTTTCCTTCCTGAGAAGGAGTGTTGGGTTCCAGTGCAAGAGTCTTTGGAAAGCTATGTTGCCGAGCTTCCTTATTCAATAAGTGAGATTTAGAGGTGGAAAGAAGTGAAGCTGAAGACCTCAAAGTAAGAAAAAAAAAAAAATTATGAATTATTTATGCACTCAATTATTTCTTTAGTGATCAGACCCTTTGTATAATAATAATGAAATTATATGTTCAGGAATGATTAGCAACAAAACTACTATGAAGGCAAAACAACAACATATCTGAACATATAAAAGACTGCATATGTCAATATGCCAAACTGTCAGGCAAAATTTCTCAAATTGACCCCAAGTGATATGCTATTAAGATTGCTCTTAATGGCATATTAGTAGTGTTTCACTGCATTGTTTGGTCTCTCAAACTAGGATGTTAATTCTAGTCTTTCATCCACCTAGCTCTCAAACTTCACTAGAACCTGGGTCACTCAAACACAAAAATCTTCTCTGATTCCACTGGACCAATTTATATCCACTCTGCTTCCTCCAACTAATTCTTCAAGGGCAAGAGTGATCTCCCAAATGTCTTCTGACTGATACATGCAGGAAAAAAACACAAGTGACCATAAAAACAGCACTTAAACAAAGGTAACTAACTCTTCCCTTCAAAGGAGAATTAAATATACCTACACCATGCATGACAGATGTTTGTTTAATCAGTTCTTAATCTCAAATGAGGGGGATTCCAAAGCCTCTTTAACTAGCCTATTCTAATACTCCACTAATTTTATAATTAAAAAGACTGATTTTATATCCAACCTAAATAATCCTTGTTAAAATTATGCTGATTTCTTTTGCCTTTCCCTCAGTGGTCATTGATCAGAATCCCCTTTACATTTTTTCTCTTTTTTAACATCTTGGAAGGCTGTTAGGTTCCCTCTATAGGCTTCTCTTTTCTAGGGAAAACAAACCCAACTTCTTCACACTAATTAGGTTAATCTTTACTATCCTTACATATTATTACAAAAATTAGATGCTTTTTTTTTTTTTTAAAATGCATCAAAAATTATTGCTGGAAGAAACTTACAGGTCCAGCTCCAGCTCCAAAGGACCATGCAAACTCTCCCCACAGTTTATTTTCTAGTATTTTGTATAGTCCAATTTTAAGGGATCCTGGTGATGGGGTTTTGTTATTCTGGTCCAAGAGATCTTGTTGCTGGGAAAAATTTCTTAGATCATCCCAAACTATTCCCTACATTCCTTGAGGTTTACTCTTTGTTTATTTGTACAGTGTTCTCCTACTGATCTACCCACTCTTCATTGAACATTTTTAAACCAGCACCTCCATTTTTATTACTGTCCTTGGTCCTGAACAACGTGAAGACACAGCACAGCAGGAATGCTGTATAACAAAACGATTCCTTCTGTGAAGTAGTACATCTGTGATAAAATCATGAACCCCACCCCGGCCCCCTGCACTGAAGTCAACAGTTGACTTAAGCAGTGCTCGGATTTTACCACTGGTGCTAAACAAGTTAAAGCTGTGGCCCATCAAAACTGCAGAATGATTTTAGTAGACAGAAAAAAGCCACTATTTCGCTGGCCAGAATAAAAGCAACCCCACTCAATATTTTATAAGTGCAGATTTCTTATATAGTTATGTTCAATGCAGCTAATTTCCAACTCCAAAAGAGGTAGTATGTCCATTTTTTTTCCAGTGACATAGTGCCTTGGAGTCACAGTTGTGGACCAAGCCTACCTCTGCTAAGTGCTGTACAAACACAAACCACAGAAACATCTCCTGCCTCAAAGTGCAAGGCAAGAATCAAGAGACATACACAGACGGACTGAGGAGAACATTGCTTCTGGTCTGCAGAACAGGCTACACCTAGGCACCAAATAGCTAACTGTCATGGGATGACAGAACAAGCGACATAAAATCTAAGCAGAAAGACACCTCCCTCAACTCCCACCGTCACCCCCACAAAATAGAAAAAACTAAAAGATTTTGGTTAGAGGTGGAATCACAAATCAAATTTTTATTCACACATGACATTTGTTTCACGAAGCTAATTTTCCCAAAGAAAGCAATAAAAAAGCAACCCAAAAAGGAGGCAGAATTTACCTTTCCTCTTCTAGTCCTTTGCTATTATTGTTGAAACAATGATTTGGCATTCCATGGAATTCATCACGTGGCGGTCCTACTGAAATACTGATTTTGTGATCGTCGAGATCTGCTTCTGAAATTAACACTGCTCCTTCAAAAATCCAAGCAAAATAAAAACACATTCTTAAATGTACTGTCAGTGTGAGATTCAAGTATTTATTTGAAACATCAACCCAGAAACATATCGGATTTGCTTTAAAAGGAAAAATATATTCCTAATTAAAAAAGCAAACATAATGCATCAAGTAAAGTAATAGGCATACATACATAACTGTCAACATCAAGAGAAAAACCTCAAATAAAATCTTCTAGGAAAAGTACTCACAGAACTGTAACCATATATTGTTCGAGTAAACCATTAGTGCCACTGAAATTTCTACCACTGAAATGAGATTAATTTAAACAACTTTCAGTATTCTGCTGATTTATATTAACCCTGAAAAAAATACAGCCATATTTATTTCCAATTCCTATAAAAGTTCTCTTAGACTGTAAAATCCCAATGTCCCCCAATCAACCTACACAAGACGCTAAGTATTCAAACATAGCAAACACCTATATTTTATTTTACATACTAAATAATTTATACCTGATGAATTAGGTGGACATAATATTGAAAAAAGTAGAAATATTAAAATAGACCCAAAGCAGAGTCCTGCTATTTTATACATTTCTATTATCATGTTTTTGAAGATGCATCTCTGTTCACACGTAAGTTGTTCGAAAGGCAAACACCTAATTGCTTGGAGATGCTTGCAAATTTTATCAAATCATCAACAACTGTAATTATTTTTAAGCTTTTACAAGGAAGCCCGAAATGCATATTCTAGCATGACAATGTACACAAGGACTATATTAATTAATTTGTTTTAAGTCATTTTCGGGCCTGAAGGAAACTAATAATTGATTTCCTAGCTTAGTCCTCAAACATGCTATTTACAGTTATCTTATGAATTTAGTCTATTGGATCCAGAAATGTCACACACAAGGTAGGGTAGCACCGTAAAGACTATCTGGTTCAGAGAGGCATGAGCTTTGGCAGGTGCTATGAAAAAATGTCACAAATTCTCAGTTCAAAGCTAGCTCCATCAGGAATAGCATTTCTATTCAATTTGGTCTACCCTGGGCTGGCATGACCACTTTTTCTGTTAAGATACAAGAAGGAATTTAAATCATATTTACTGCATGTCTAAAGTATGTGAGATGAAGAACTTAAAAGAAAATGGTAAAAAGTGGATGAACAGAACCAAATGGAAAAAGCAAAGCAGATCACAAAAGCAAAAGAGACTATAATTAAAAAGCCAGATTGTATTAGTACTAGCCATTTGATTCCCCTTTTTCCATTGCACTGCAACTGGTAGTAAAACAGTAGTAAGTCATAATAGGCTTTTTACACTATTGAAAGTGTACATTTATCACCACAAATTAATCTGCAGTTATGTTACCCACAGTAAGTTGTCCTGACAAGTAGACGCTTAAGTTTTTACCACTGAACATATATGATTTGTCTACCCTGTAACTCATACTGTTGGTAAGACTCGTGCAGGTTCATCAATGCTATAAAAAAAAAAAAAAAAATCGCTTTTCCATGGAGATATGCTTAGAAATGAAGCAAAATGCAACTTCAAATTAACTGAACTGTGAAGTCATAGGCTTACATCTATCTGGCTACACCCTTTTCTGTCCTGCATACTGCAAGGGGATTTTCTTTGAAATGTTATTAACATAAGCTCTAATTTACCAAGCCCTTATTATAGTTAGTCTTATGATTTAAAATACTGAGAATAAGCTGTTCAGCAGGTATCTAAAAGGAAAAAACCGGAGAGAAAACAATAGCAACTGAAACACAGCAAAGCTCACTGGGGCCTCTTAAAGTGAGGGAAATCTGTTCAAGGCCCTCCCCCAAAATGCTGGTGCTAAATATCTGCAGCAATCTGAGCATCAAAACAGCTGCCACACTTTAATAGACAGTCACCTTGGATTTTTTTAAATTGCTCAACCTCTAAAACCCCAATAAAAAAATTGCTGGAAATGTACTTTTCAATAATTCAGCCTTTTTTTTTTCCCCTTGTAGTATTTTCTTTAAGTGTTATGAGGACTTTGCTGGTTTCTAATACGTGTGTGGGAAGGCCAGTCACACAGACTCTGATTTTGCTGACTTGCCTCTAACTTTGTGACTTATGCCTTCTACAACATACCTATCAATGCAGCCCAGTATGCCATTAGCCTTCTTGTCAACAAGGGCACACTGCTGGCTTATATTCACCTTCTTGTCCACTGTAATCCCCAGGTCCCCCATCCTAAGTACAGGACTTTGCATTTGTCATTGTTGAGCCTCATGAATTTTCTTCTGGCTCAATCCTTCAATCTGTCTAGGTCACCCTGAATTCTAGCCCTACCCTCCAGCATATCTACTACTCCCCCCAGCTTGGTGTCATTTGAAAATTTCCTGAGGGTGCACTCTATACCATCTTCCAGATTGCTGATGAAGACATTGAACAAAACCAGCTCCAGAACCAATCATTTCTATTGATGCAATAAAAGATGGATTTGGGAGTTCAGCTCCTCTCACTGCCCTATCCAACCAAGGCAGGGGCAGGCACTTGAAAAGGGGGGAGCAGGTTGCAGTGATGCTATTGCTCCGCCCCCCAACTTTGATCCCTGCTTCAGTCAACTTTAAAACCAACCATGTGAGAAGAGCAGCAGCATTTCTATTTAGGCACTGCCAAGAGTCAATTGATTTTATGGCTCAGTATCATCTCCTTGCTTCCTCTAATCCCTCTTCATCATTCAAGATGTGTTAATGATCCTCTATCTTTTTTAATGGATTTGATGTTCCACTATTTAAAGTAGGCTTTCTTCTTCAGATTTGCTGTCTGTTAGGCCCCCCAACAGGCATTACACTTAAGACATGATTAACTGGTTAACTGTGCCTCAAGTAAAGACCTGGCCAAATGATCAATTCATCAATGGTGTGAAAAAAAGGAAGAAAAAACCCAGAAGTTGTAACATAAAATCAGAGAAAATTAGGACTGGAAGGGACCTCAGGAGGCCATCTAGTCCAACCCCCTGATCAGAGCAGGACTATTCCCTAACTATATCATCCCAGCCAAGGCTTTGTCTACCCGAGTCTTACAATCTTCTAAGGATTGAGATTTCACAACCTCTCTGGTTAACCCATCCCAGTGCTTTTCTACCCTTCTAGCTTTACAGTTTTTCTTAATATCTAACTTAAACTTCCCTTGTTGCAACTTGAGACCATTGGCTCCTTGTTCTGCTATCTGCCACCACTAAGAACAGTCTAGCTCAGCAGTGGGCAAAATACAACCCCTAGGCTAGATGCAGTCTGCCAACTGATTGCATCTAGCCCATGGGTAGGTGGCCACCAACTTACAGGATCCAGCTTGCGGGGAGCTCGTGGCTCTGGCTGCCACATGGTGCCGGGCTGGTGGGGTTGTTTCCACTGTGCTGGGCAGGCAGTTGGGATTTTTCCCCACTCAGCACTGACATGGTGGTGTCAGCTACGGACACAGGAAGACATCGCAATCCATATCCAAAAGCTGCCAAGCGTGTCCACAGCTGACGCTGGCACCTGCCCAGGGGGAATGTGACCCCCAGATTTCTTTTGGACCTGACACCCTGCAGCAGGGGTGGGGTGGTGATGGCAGCATGATTTATATGCTGGTAGTGGGGCCAGCAAGTTTTTGGTAGGGTATCAGAATGTGCTGCAGCTTGGGATGAGGGGGAGCAAGTGAGTGAGAGCATACCTTCAAGGTAACAGAAAGCTTCTATTCAATCACCTCTCCATCTTCTCTTCGGCAGACTAAATAATCCTAGTTCTCTTGGCATCTCCTCAGAAACCGAGTACCCCAATCCCTGAACCATTTTCATTGCCTTCCACTGGTCTCTTTCCAATTTGTGCAAATCCCTTCTGTAGTGGAGGACCCAAAACTGGACACAGTACTCCAGATATGGCCTCCCCAGTGCCAAATAGAGGAGAATAAAATTACTTTGCATCTGCTAGCAACGCTCCTTATAATGCAGCCCAGCGTGCTGTTAGCCTTCTTGGCAACGAGGGCACACTGTTGGCTCATATTCAGCTTCTTGTCTGCTGTAACCCCCAAGTCCTCTTCTGCAGAGCTGCTGTTTAGCCAGTCAGTCCCCAATCTGCATCAGTGCATTGGTTTGTTCAGTCCTCAGTGCAGGAATCTGCATTTGTCTTTATTGAACTTCATGAGATTTCTTTTGGTCCGATCCTCCAATTTGTTGAGGTCTCTCTCTGGCATCTTGACTGATAACTGCCTTTCCTGCCACCCTCCCCCTTGGAACTGATTGATGGAGAGGTCCTCCTTTCACAAGGGGGCAGCCACCATCTTGTCTGCTGTCCTTCATGCTGCCCTGCCAGCAAGCACCTTCCTCTCCCAGCAGTGAGGACTGCTGGCTTCCACTGGGGAGCCAGCATTTTTATTAAGGATTTTTTTTTTGGTTAATTTTGCAATTTCCACAAAATCCAAGAAAGCACAAATTAAGTAGGTTTCTAGTTATATGTGACGATCAGAGCTCCTAGTTTTCTGTTCGTTACATAAAATTCTGGAATCTGCATATTTCCACAACCTACCAAAAGTGCAGTGGCATCCTGCAGCAAGCAGCTCCATTTCTGCTATTATTGCCATGTTTTTTGCCTCTAGGCCGATCAGCAGTTTGCCCCCCCCCAGCTACTGATTGGCCAAGAGGCAAAAACCGTTGCAAAAATAAAAGAAAGCAGAAACAGTGCTTCTCTCCATGGGATACTGCCACGGTTTCAGGTCACAGAAAAACACAAGTTTTTGTGGTTTTTAAATAGAGATTTTCCGCTTTCTTCCTGTGGAAAACTAGGATCATTGGTGATGCACCATACCGTCTGCACTCTCCTTTTCAAAATTCTAGATACATCCATAGTCCAGGGGTGGAAAGCAAATTGGAATAACTTCCAAGAAAACTGCAACATATGGCTCAGTATCACCTACTTAAATTCTTTTTCAATATATGTTGACTAATGAGAGTACTCTAGAACAAAGAATTATGCATTTTGTAGCCTAAGAAACATAATATGGAAATCACAAATACAAAAGAGAGCTATTGCTGTAGTCTGTGTATTTCACCAAACTGATTTTAAGCAAAAATATATTAAAAGTAAGCAAGCTCAAACCAAATATAAGCTATCTGAGGGAAAAATAATTAAGGAAGTTCCCACCTAGTAGTTTAATACATAAATCATTTTCATTGCTTCTCTGCTTACCTCTTGCTGTTATCAGTTCCGTTGCAGTTGCTCCTTCCACACTGGAACATAGCAATTCAGAGCCCTGACTTCCATGCTGTTCTAGCACTGCTTTAAGCACAGCCATTTCCTGCTGAAGTTTTTTTAAGTTGTTTTGCATCTCATTTTTCTGCTGCAATGGAAAAAACAACATTGTGCAACCAGTAGCCAGTGACTGCTAAACAGTAAAAATTAATTTCTGTAACAAAATACTTGTGAATGGAACATTAGAAGCATTCTGACTGAAACCATGGGGCCTAATTCACGTATACACTCTTTTCTCAGGTAACTGGGAATTGTTATTGCAAAAATCTCATGTCAAAAAAGCTATGCTAGTTCAGAATACTGACATAGATTCCAAGTTGTCAGAACCTCACTAAACAGGAGCCAGGGTGAGTATTGGTTCCTGCAGAAAGATTACTTTCATATAAAGTTACAGAAGAATATTACTTCTGTCAATCGTTCTGGCCTGTGGAATGCCTCATAAGAGGCATGTTTACCAAAGTGGCCATTGCATACCACATTCATCTTAGCCATGTTGGGATTCATACATGAGTGTGAACCTACCTAATTCATAGTGGGTACCTTTGAATTTCACAGTCCCAGCATGATATCCAGCACTACTTCTGAGGTGGAGTATAGTGGCCCCACCTCCCTCACCTCTGGCAGAGAGGTCCTGGAAGTCCCCCCTCCCCAGAGATTGATAGGTAGTCAATCTCTAGGGAGGAGCAGGAGTTCTAGGACCCCTCAGCCAGAGGTGTGATCCCCCCTTCCCTCCCCTGGCTTGCTCTGCCATGAAAATCTCTCCCCGCCTTCCCACTTCAGGACGCCAGGGCTTTCTGCCTTAGTTTGCAGCTCCTTCTCCCCCCCACACCCCAACCCCATTTTCCTGCTTTTTCACAGTCACTGTGTTTTTGGGGGCTTTTGCAGGGACCAGGTTTTTTCTATACAGGACCTACTAAATTCATGGTTTTCACAAAAATCGTGTGATCATGAATTTGGTAGGTCCCTCCCTATACATGAGTATTAAACAACTCTTATTTTGAAATGGGTAGTACAGAAATTAATATGCTTACTTTGCTACACTATTAGGAACCCTTATAGATCATTTTCCAATACAAAAATATCCCATCCTTCCTAATATTGTTTTTGATTCTTGAAAACTGTGGGTTCAAAAACCCTTTGTCAGGCTAAGGAAGTTTCAGCAGTTGGTGTGTGCTCTTCCTGGATGGAATGAAAAGTAAAGAAGCCAGAGGCTGGGCTGGGAAGTCAGTTGTCAGGTAGATTATAAATGTGTCAAAAATCCACTGTCTATACTTAGTCTATGATTTTAGTATGTCCTTAGACCAACACGGTTACAACCTACACCCCTGGTTTCAGAGAATGCTTTTATAAACTTACAAAATGTTTTCCATGCTTGAGAAAGGTACTTTCTAAAACAGTTAACAAGACTTTTTCAGTTTCACCACTGCCATCATGTGGAACACTCTCATTACTAAATCACTTACTAGCCTTCTTCTTCACTTTTTTAGAATTTTTTCAACACCAAATCCAGTCCATAGGCATTAAGGTTTGCCTACAATGGGCTTTTTATTCACTACTGAAGCTGCAGCATTGCAAAGCCAAAGCATAGCTGTGCTTCACTAGGATAAAGAATGACTTGAACTACCTGCAGCATATTCTGGATTGAAAATGGAAAAACCATTTAAGAATGAAGCTCAGTTCTCCTTGAACTGGGCTGAGATTGTCAATAGCGTCCTAATTGTAAGAAAGGCCTTGGAAAAAGATCAGCAAGACAACTCATCAACAGGAACTAGACCGAGGTCAACCAACCAGTATATATTTTAAATTCAGGTAATTGGTTTGTTTTGGAACACTGCTCGAGAAGGCAAGGAATGCATTCCTCTAATAAATCACTGGAGCAAAACATTAACCCAAGACAACAAGGCTTTCAGGTCATAATGCTATCCCCTAGTGGTATAGGATCATAGGAAAGTAGGGCTAGAACAGGGCCGGACAAAATGGTGGATCTGGCTGGTGGCCAGACTCCATTTCCCAGAAGCCCCTGCCCACAACACTACAGCAAGTTTCTATGGAAACTCCAAGAGCAGCAGGGCTGTGACAGTGGGGGGGGCAGGGTTTCCATGGACACTGGCTCCAGCAGTGCTGGCAGGGCAGGCTGTGCAGGAAGCTGTTCTAGGACTGCAGCTGGGATCTTTTGGCAGGGACGGCATGATCCACAGCCAGGTCAGAGCCACAACCCACTGCCTACATGCCCCTGCCTGGGATGTGCAGGCAGCAGGATTGCAGTTCTGCCCTGGCTCCAGACCACACTTTCACGACTGCAAGATCCCGGCCCCAGAGCAGCCCCCTGACCCTACTAGTGCTGCTAGGGCTGGTCTTCATGGAAGCCCTGGCCCCATGCTGTCATAGCTCCGCCACTCCCGGGGTCTCAGTGGAAACCAGCCACAGAGATGTGGGCAGGGGCTGATGGGAAATTGAGTCTGCCACAGTTCTGATCCAGCCTGAGAGCCAGACTTTACCTGCCCCTGGGCTAGAAGGACTCTTATGAAGTCATCTGGTCCAGTCTTCTACTCAAGTCAGGATAATAAGCCCAGATAAGTGTTTTAAAGCAAATCCAGTATCACTCCCTATCAATGCAATCTTTGGGTATTGGATGCCCAGGTTTCCCAAACTAATCAAGTATAGAAGTGGATTTTATTAACAGACATCACCAAAAACTAAGCATCAAAAAAATCAGTGCTGTGATGAGCAATTGTAGTAGAATGTCCTTATAATGCAAAAAAAGACAAAAGGTGACAAATAATGGTATAAATGCAGCTCTGTGATCCTGAATATTAAAGTACTTGAACTAAATTTCTAACATCATTCTTTCCGTATAGCAACATGGATTTAATAAATTTTGCAATTGCCTATATTCTAGAACTTACACTAACCAGCTGTGGCTAGGAAGTTTATTAAGTGCTTTTCAATGATCTTTGAGTGAACTTGCATACCTGTGTAGTAAGAATCTCGCTCTGAGAGGATAATCCACATGAATCTCCTAGATGACTGGCTTCACTATCATATCCAGATGGCTCGTCTATAAAAAGAAGTTATGATTCATATTTTAAAAAATACTGTTAAAAGTTTGTCCCATTCACAACAGGCCGTCATTACTGCAAGTCAGCCATAACAGAATCGAGAGCAACATTTTCAAAAGCATCCGAGTACCTTAGGAGTTCATGTTCCTTTCAACATGGCTCGTGTCCCAACTCATTTGAGCATTTTTTGAAAATCCTATCCTAAGGACCTTGGAAGTTAATGGAACTTAAAAGCTATTGACCTTTTTACTTTAAGAATGCATCCCAAGCAATAACTTACTGAAGCATTTGAAAGACTGTATTTTTCTTTAGGAAAAATATGCAACTATTCTGTGAATTTAAAACTTCTGTCTGAGTTGAAGAAAGTCCTAAACAGTTAAACAGGAAGGGGGAATCACTTCTTCATTTACATTTAGTCTGGAGACACAACCTTAGAAGTAACACTGAAGCTTTACTGCTAGATCCAAGTATTATATTCTAATATGAAACGTATGCCCTTTAAAACGGGAGTTGAGCCATCTTACAATATGAATTAACCTGCACCTAGTACCTGCTATAGAAAATTTTATTTTCAAGAACGAAAAACACGAGGAAGTAAATTATGGTTTTAACTTGATTGCAAGCTCCTGGGGGCAGGGACTGTTTGTTCTGTGTACGCAAGATACACAATACAAGGTAGTCCTAGTGTAGAAGTAGGACTTTTAAGCAGTTTGGTAGTACACATAATGAATTGCAGCAAAGATGTAAATCTTGCTTTGTACCTATATTTGATTCCAAATTTGTCTCTCCCTGGTGTTCATCTTGCAAAGAATTTTTTCTTCCTTTCAGCTCTTCATTTTCATGTGGACTATCTTCTTTGCTTTCACTGAAGTTTTTCTTCTCTTTGGTACTAGGGACTAGTCTCAAGTCTTCTGGTCTGCTAGCTGAATCTTCTGACATGTTGGACTGGGAAGAAAATAAGTTAACAGAGCATTCAGATTCTTGGCTTGGAGAAACACACACCTCTTTTAAGGTGGCCTCAGGCATCTTCTGTACAACTTTGTCACTGCCATTGCTGCTACTTTGCAGTGCTAAAATCTGTGCTGAGGGATTCAAAGATCTTCTCACAGACATCTTCTGTTTTTGGGATTGAGAGTGTGTGCTTAATGACTTGCCAAATATTAACGCCTGAAAACATGGTAGGTCTTCATCCTCATTAGAATCCTCTTCAGAGGACTGTAGTTTCTGCACTATTCTTCTAGATCTCTGAACAAAGCTCTGAGACCTAGACTTAGAGCTACTGCTGTCACTATTGATGCCTCTTACCATGGCATTCTCATCTGCTTTAACAAACACAGCAGAAATGTCTTTCCTGACAGCATCACAAAAGCTGTTATTACCTTTAATGTCTTCAGCAGAAAACACTAAATCATCAGGGGTCTCAGACAGTGCTGGAAAACCACTGGTGTCCTCAATGGGTTGCTCCAGAGCCTCCTCTGAAATTAAACACTCAGGTACCCCTATGTTGGCAACTTGGTTTATTTGTTTTTTATCACTCTTTACTTGTTTGCCTTCCCCCTCACTACATTTCTTTTCTGAGACTTTGCAACTAAATTCAGCAGGACTTTGTTGACAAACTGCTAGACAATTCAGCATAGATTCAGGCTGAACATTTAATACTGGCTGTTTGTTTTCAGCTACTTCAGTTTTTTCTGCTTGATTGCTTTCTGAACTGGAGCCTGTTTCATTAATTATGCTTAAACCAGTTCCTTGGAAAATGGGCTCTTCTGTATTACTCCGATCACTTAGACTTCTATTATATTGGTTTAGGTCCAAATTTAACTCACTTTCTCTCACTATTTTGGAGGACACTGTCTTTTCAGTTGGCTGGTTTTTTTGCAATCTGCTCTTATCTTTAATTCTGGCACCAAATAACCTTGCCGAAGTCAAAAATTGTTCTTGACTTCGTGCTTGTGAAGCATTTGCACCATGCTCCCTAATGTGTCTGCATTCAGTATCATTTCCAGAGACATCTTCAGCTGTTTGGCAGGTTTTAGACTCTCTCTCATTGACTCCAGTCAGACCTACAGATGGTTTTTTTAAATGCATAGGATCATTTTTTAAGTCTTTGCTGTTATATCTGTATTCTATCTGGTTAGTACTCATCTTCCCTTCAGCTTCAGAAGCAGTGTTTTCTATTGCAGATTCCTTCACTCGACCAGAATGAAGAGTAAATGACAATCGTTTTGTATGTCTAAACATATTACGAAGGTACTGTACATCTAACTCACTATCTTCAGTTTCTGTGTTCAACTCTAAAATGCTTTTTGCTTCAGTCATCTTTTGGTTTTTGAAGCTTTCTGGATCATATCTTGTATAACATCCATTGTCCTTGGGTGAACAAGAATGTAACTTGCTCTTGTTGGGTTCTGTAGTTGTGCACTGCTTAGTTTCAGATAAATTTAGTACTTGATCAGCAGTTAGCTCAACATTCATGGAACATGGCTGCAGAAGTGAATGGCTGTCTTGAGTGTTTGCACTATCCAACAGAGAACAAGCATTTGCTTCCTGAAGTTGTAGTAGTGGGGGATTTGAGGAATCTTTTTCAATTTCCATAATGGTAAAAGAGGTTTCAGGACTAGCATGTACCTTGTTTGCTTCAAGGTTGGTACCTTTCAAATTACAGTCTGAAAAAGGTAACCTATGGTTCAATATATCCTGCAGTTCAGCCTGGTTTTTGCATTCAGGGGCATGGACCAAGACAGTTTTTCTTCTGGATTCCAGAGAACTATCATTTTTATTGGCTTGCCTTCTTGGTGTTTCATTTGGTTCATCTCTTCTGGTTTCTTTTGTCATTTCCCCAGTCAGTAACTGAAGCCTTCTGCTGCGCCTAACTTGTCTCTGTTCAGAAGCAACTTTTTTTGATTCTTCACTACTTGGGTAGCTATCAATCTGCAGCTCAGTCTGATGAGGAGAACTTGAGTTTCTGTTCACTACCAGCTGTAGAGTATGCTTGGTTCTGGCTGAATGTCTGTTTCTCTCCATTTGAGAGCTACATCTTTTTTTAGCATTCCTTTGGTCACAGTCCTTTAATTCTGGCTCTCCATCAGCGCAGTCACCAATTACCTTCTCAACATTATTTTTAAAGATGAATTCTCCTTTCTCGAGAGGAAGCTCTGCTGAGGTATTTTCCCCTTTTTTCTCACAAACTGGATCTCCCCCAACAAGAGAAGAATCTTCACCAGCTTTTCTCCTAGCAGGAACAAGGCAATCATGCTCGTCTACAGCCTTTGCATCTCTTTTCTTGATGAAGTCTCCAGGTTGCAGACCACAGACAGTCTTTCTTTTTCGCTTTAATCGGTTATTTCTGGAATTATCCAAGTGCTGCCCATCAGAAGTAACATCTTCCACTTCTGCATTCTGGGGTACCACTCCAAGATTAACATGCCGATTTGACTTTCTATCTCTCTGATAAGTTTTCCCAAATATTTTATTTTCAATGCTATGCACACTGGGTTTTGACAAACTCTTTGAATTTTCACATTCCACTGCAACTTCCAAGCAGTTTACCATTATGTCAGTCTTCCCCGAAATAGAGGAATCTCTGTCTGACAAACATGGACCTTCCTCTTCCATGTCAGCTGCCCCAGCATCCTGAGGGGAACAAGAGAGCACTTCACTGCTTTTTGAAAACCAATCATTGACTTTTTGAATGCTTTTCTTCAGTCTTTTCTTAGAAACTTGGCTCAAAGTATCAGTGGGCACAGCTTCAGGCTGCAGTAACTGCTCCAGAGAAGAAATGTCTTCATGTAAAGAGTCACACTTTTGTTCACATGTTTCAGAAGTTTTTACATGCTGTACAGCACTAGTTGTTTCCTTGTTTTTATTCAATTGGCTTTTAGGGCTGTGCTGTGAACCAGGCTCTTCACTTTTACTGATGCACTGAGCTCCCACTGAACTCATTTCTTCTGCACTGCTGAATAAACTACTGTCCTTTTTCTGTGGAGATGTAGCATTGGCTGTTCTGTCACATGGCTCTGCATGCATGTTTGAGGCAGAAATGCAGAGATTATTCTTTAAATGCTCTTCAGCCAAATTCACTTGAGGAGCTTGGAAGTCTTCACTGATATTTTGAATGTCTTCACTGCTTCCTAATAAGCCTTCCTCTGAGAAATCACATTCACCTGAAAATACAAAAAAAGATAAATTATTAAGCATTTCATGTTTTGCACATGCAAGGCTTGGAGCTCTTAACAGGTATTTTGTTTGTAAACAAAAATGTTATTAAAATACCAGTTATAGCTAAAAATCAGCATAAATATGAGCTTGATACCCCTCACACACTCATTAGCTATTTCCTGTTTAGTTATTCTAGATTTACCTTGTCTCTCATTCTCCCATAAGATTTACTTTCAGAGTTTTCATTACTCCCGCTACACTATCCTATTCCCTCTTCGACCTTCAAAAGCTAGTTAATACCAAGTCAATTAATTTCTCTGGGTTTCCAGGTGAGCATGTTACTCAGATTTAATGTTAATTCTATGCAGTGTTATTTCATTATACTACAATGATTCTTTCATTTGCTGACTCTTCAAAATTTATTTTTGGACATGAAGCTATGAAAAAATATGAATAAGCTAAAAAAAGACAACTTAGATTGAGCATGTGGAATGAATAGAAAGTTTATCAGATGAAGATGGCAGAATAGATTGTAAGAGGCTTTGACTACAGAGTCAAGAAAAACATCATTAACTAACAGTTAATTCTAGAAAAATCTATCCATCTATCAGGTATGTAGTTTAAATCAAGTTGAAGGCCGTGGTCCTTGTCTTCATGGTGTTCAGTAGCCTAGGCCCAGGATACCTAAGAAGATAACTGAAATTTCCAAGGCACAAACTACAGAGAAAAATGTTGCTCCTCTGGCAAAACAGAAATGTATAAAAATGCAGAGCTCATGTGTGCAGGAGAGAACGCAAACATGAGCAAGGGTAGACAAGCAATTTCTTGTCAAGGTTGATTCAAGACTGGGGCAAAGCTCCCACAGGAACTAAAGGACACAAAACCCTTGCACTTGGAATGAGAGATAATGTTGATTCTGTGACCTTCCTTCAATTTACAAATAAACCCAGCAAAATGCTATGCTGCTCATACAATTTTCCCCTCTGAAAAAGGATAAGAGAAGGAATGGACAGTGTTTAAACAGACATTTATTAAGCTGTTTATTGCACAATTGGCAAGTTCTCCAACACTACAGTGATGACAGACTACATAAAAACCTATAGAGAATTAAAAAAATTCAATTTACATTACATTTTTCTCAGTTCCAGTATACAAATGCACCTAATTTTTCACCTTAACTTGCAAACAGATGGTTAACACTCTAGCCAAGATTATCAATAAAATACCACTAAATTTGGTATAGCAATGCAAACAAATGTACTCATTTTTAAACTTCTCCCCTGTCTGTAAATACTACTGGCAGGATGAGCCCAGTGCAGCCCTGGACCCAGCCCACAGTGGCAGCCTGCCTTGCCCAGATCGGGGGTACATACCTCCCCATGCCCTACTGGGCTGTGCATAGCTGCAGAAGCTGCCCCTCACCCTTCCCACACCCACTGGACGAGTTACAGCTCTGTCCCACGCCCTGCTCTGCCCCAGTTGGGGAGTGCCTGCTCCTACCCCAGCGCCTTCCTCACCATGGGGGCTTTGATCTGCTCCCCACACTTCCTCCCCTTCCACCACAACAGACTCACCAGCCGGACACGGCTCTCCAAGCTGCCGGGCTATGCTCCTCACCGCCTACGTGCTGTGCTGCACCTGCATGCATGCACAGTGCATTTATCGGCCACATGAGCCAAAAAAAAGCTGATTTCCAATACAGTCAATTTCCTTTACATCTTGGACTGACGTATTGATCACATCTAATAAGTACTATTGCCCATGAAAATATAATACATACCTCTGAAGTCTGAAAGAAGTATTTCTCTTGCACCTAGGTTGGTAACTTGCATGTTGTGTGGACTTTCATTCTCAGCATACTTCAGTTCTTCTTCAAGCTTTTCAGGTGGAGTCTGAAACATTTCATTGTCTTGAACCCTGTTGAGAAGCATCATGGAGAAACAAAAAATACAGGCAGACAGGTATGAAAATGTCCTGAGACTGCTTTCAAGAGCAAAAAGGAAGTTAGTCAATGGCTTTATTCTGCTTCTTTCAAGGTAACACCCTGTAGGATTTGCATTCATCAATTCAGCTCCCCCACAGAATTTGGAGAAACCTTTCTTGATGAACTTCCCTCACATATATTGTATGATCATAAAAATTACATGCGCATATGCCTGTATGTGTGCACACACCCCATTTCTCCCAGAGAGATCCATCTTGAACTGGCTTCTCTTCCTAGAACTCTGCTCCCTGTGGAACTGAAGATGACCAGAACTTTCAGAGGGCAGCTTTGCTAGCTGCCAGGAGGAGCACACAACACAGGGCGTGAAGCTCTGCCATTCTAGCTTCTCATTGCTGCCCTCCCTGTCAAAAATAGTCATTCAAGAGCTTGGAGAATTCTTCTAGTCTCACAGTCAGGATCTAAGGCCTGTAAGTGAAGAATCCTACACAACATAACCACTAAATGACAACAGAGCCAGATAACAGTTTAGTCTATGTTTCCCTTCAAAGAAAGAAAAAAAAAAAAAAAATCAGACTTCATGAAAGTGGTAGGATGAAACACAACTCCGCTGTGAAATTCCATAAGTGTTGGCCAAATGTGTTTGTTATGCATTTAATCACTGTTACAGATGCTTCAGCATCTACTGGAGGCTTTTATGGCACTAACACATGCCATATACACCAAGAGTAACCTATTGTGATTGTAACAGATTTACTACATCAATGGTTCTCAATTGGGGTGCTGCAGCAACAGCCAAGTAAAAACTGCTCTGCATTTCTCTAATCAACCTAAAGCAGGCAGCATACCATACAGATGTCTGGTGCATCCTCCTCTAAACTCTTTCAGGACAAGCACAGATGGAACTGTCCTGTCTACTTCTGCTCCAGAAGCAGCACTGGGGGCACTATACCAGAAAGAGCTGGCATCATGAGGCAGCTCCTTCCTGCTTTAGGCTGATCAGAGCCCTAATGCAAGAGGAGTACGTTAGTTCATGACATAGTACCCTGGCTGGCTGTGCCACTGGGGCAATTTCATAAGACTTTCACAGTCCTTCCCATAAGCAGAGTCCAGTGAGAAGCACTCAGGTTAGCTAAGGCAGTACCACTAAGAGTTCGTAGCTGGGAATCCTGCCTCATTCAGAAGTGGTGGTGGGGTGCCTTGACCATAAAAAGGTTGAGAACCACTACGCTACATTCTACAGCAACTAAGTACAGGCAACCCCTGCTTAGCGTTCTTAATTGGTTCTGGAAAAACCAAGCACTAAGCAAAACAGTGTTAAGCGAAACCAATTCTCCCACAGGAATGAATGTAAGTAGAGATAATTCACTCCCGAAGCTCCTCGCTCATACTATGAAATTGCTGAAATCCCCCACTAGTAGTATAAAAATCAATTAATTAAAACATCTAAATGCATGTAAATACTTTATTTAACATTTTAAACTTTGAAATAATGTATAAAATTACAAAATAAAGTAATGAACAGTATCCACAGATGCACTTTCAGTTTTACATTTTGTTTTTTCGGATTCCTTCAGCACCCCACACCAGAGCTGTCAGGGTTAGTGTCACTTTCAGGGGATTTTGAAGTGCTTGGCTGAGGAGTTTTTTTGAGGGCTGGCTGCAGTGGTTGAAGCTGGAGTTCTGCACTTCCTGAAGAAGGAATCCATTGATAGCTGCACTTTGGGCTTCTTTTCACTGTCATGCAGCCTGTAACAACTGACTTCATTGTTAACTTTTCTTGCAACTGCAGAACTGCAATGCATGTCAGGGTCATTCTCAACAAAGTAGGAAAGAAAAGCTTCAAGAAGTTTGAAAGCTTCAGCCATACCTTTGCTGGTTAAGGTCCTTGCTGGTTGAACATTTTTCGCAGCATCTTCCTCCTCTTCATGGCTTCTCTGCTGCTCTATTTGAATGAGGTCCTCATTGCTCAATTCCTCCCTGCTGGAATTGATCAACTCCTGAATATCTTCAGGTTTAAGTTCATCATATCCAATTTTCCTTCCAAACTCAACGATATTGTCCTGAATTTTCACCACTGGTTCCTCAAACTTGTAGGAATCCTGGATAAAATCTGCCCAAAGCTTTTGCCAGACACCATTCATTGTTTCAGAGGCAACTTCATCCCAGGCACTAGAAATGTTATTTATTGCCTTGCGGATATTCTAGCCCTTCCAAAATTCTTTTAGGGTTGGAGCATCCTCTCCTTCTGTAGCCCTGACTGCCTGAGTGAATGTTTTCCTTATATAATAAGCCTTAAAGCAGGGGTGGACAAAATGCAGCCCATGGGCCAGATGAGGCCTGCCAGGCCATTCGAT
The DNA here is from genome assembly GCA_030014935.1 of Caiman crocodilus. Classification (NCBI taxonomy): domain Eukaryota; kingdom Metazoa; phylum Chordata; order Crocodylia; family Alligatoridae; genus Caiman; species Caiman crocodilus. The sequence continues at coordinate 1,292,354 of JAGPOW010000268.1, read as the reverse complement.
CTGGCCTGCAAGGTCCCTAAAATATTTAGAAAATTAATATTAATCTGCCCAGGCCTAACATGTGGCCCTTGATGGCTTGCCAAAACTCAGTAAGCGGCCCTCCACTCAAAATAATTACCCGCCCCTACCTTAAAGGCAGCAATGACACCTTTGTCCATCGGCTGTATGATGGAGGTGGTATTTGGGGGCAGGAAAACAACTTCTACATTATCACTGAGGTCAACAAGTGTGGTAGGATATCCTGGTGCATTGTCTAAAATGAGAAGCGCCTTGTGGGACAGATTGTTCTCAGCAGAGCATTTATCAACCGCAGGACAAAAATAATCCCTGAACCAACTCTGAAAGACTTACACTGTCACCCAGGCCTTCTTGTTAGACTTCCAAATGACTGGCACACTGCTTTTAAGATACCCTTTGAGAGTCCTGGGGTTTTCTGAGTGGTATACAAGCATTGATTTCAATTTAAAACCCCCTACAGCATTGCCACCAAGCAATAAAGTCAGTCAATCCTTGGATACCTTGAAACCTGGCACCAACTGGCATCCTCTTCCAGAAGACACCACCTGTCTCATCAGCGTTGAAGACTTGTTGAGGCATAACCCCTCTCCTCAATAATTTCCACAAGCTTATTTTTATAGCTGGAAGATGCTTGAGTGTCAGCACGAGCAGCCTCCCCCTGAATGGAAACATTTTGCAAGTTGCTGCATGTCTTCAATCTTTTGAACCATCCCTTACTTGCATAAAAAGGCTCAGAAGCAGATGCCTCAGGCAAATTTTTCTGTAAACCATCATACAGGCTCTTAGCCTTCTTCTGAATAAGCAGCAAGCTCAAGGGCATATGGCATTGAGTTGTATCCTCAATCCACATACTTAACAGCCTCTCCATTTCTAACATAATTAGAACCCTACTCCTACTGAGTTTCAAAGCATTCAAAGGAGTTACAATTCTCCCACATTCTTTTATTTTGTCTTTATTCTTCGACATGGTCTTAACAGTTGACACAGCCAAATTCGGCACTCTACAGACCTCATTCTGGCATTTCCCTGCTTCAGTTTGCTTCAGGACACCCAATTTAAGCTTCAGCATTACGCTTTTTTGCTGTTTTTTCTCAGCACTTACACTCGCAGAGTAAGTTGAACATTTCTGACTTATGGTGCAACTCAAAAAATTAAGCAAGACAGCGGCACAAGCACGAAAGAGCACAGAGCACCAAAGATCACAGTACACAAAATTTTTTGACAAGGCGAGATGGCGACGAGGCTGTGTGCCGCCAATGCTTCCTGCCTGATACCCATGAGCATTATAGCGAAGCCCATTAGCACTAAGTAAAACCAGGTATCACAGTGAAATGAGCGCTAAGCAAAACAGCATTAAGTGGGGGTTGCCTGTAATGCAGGACAACTATCATATGAAGGAAGCAAAAATAGCATTTTTTACAAGAATTTTGTTTAACTGTTGAAAGGAGCATCTGTGCATGTATCCTTGACGGACTTCTATCATTTCAATTCAGGAATCTGCATATATGGAGATAGGAGGATGACCATTTGGATATTTAGACTTTGTTGGAGAGTCCAGAAGCTGCACAGCTTCCTGGGACTAGAAGATGACATTGTATATTTGGATTTAATTAAGTATATACCTACATAGTGTAATCCTCAATAAATAGTTGGAAGGGATATAAATGTTAGTTAAGGAATTATCTTTTCAACTTCCTCCAATTATATCAGTTAAATGGTTAACTGATAGCTCATACCTAGTTTAGTGACCCCCAGCAGGAACAGATCTGGCCCTAGCCCCTTGTCTTCACCATGCACCAGGCAGTGTACTGCCCCTTAGTGGCTCAGCTGCACCCACTGCCTCCCACCTGCTGCTCCCTGCCAGCACCCTGGGACCCACGCAGCACTAGGAGCCTGGTGAAGATACAAAGGGGCTGGAGCTGTCCCTGCCACAGGTTACTAAATGGTAAATAGTAAGTGGTAAACAGTATAAATATAATTGCTGTTTAACGGTCTACATTCCTAACAGCTAGCCTTCTCACAGGAAGCAGACATTTTGTAGGTAATGTTCACTGGCAACTGAAGTCCATTTAGTAAATTCTTTCAAAGATGTCTAGCACTGTTTTATGTCCCTCTTCACAACACTGCAGCTCATCTGATTCTTTAAAACCAACAAAAGAATGAGCCAAGATGAGTCAAGCTAGAAAAGACCACATTTTCAACATCATTTTCCTTGACTTACCTGCTACCACTTGCCTTTTTAAAGAGATCTTCAGAAGAATCAGAACCTGAAACAAACCAAATCAGATATTAGCACTTTGGCTGAGAGGACACAAAGGCAAACCAGAACTTGCTATTGTTTCAGTGTACTCTATTGACACAAGCATACATGAACTGTTTTCTCAGGATTATGTGGTTTCAATTAATAATATATAAAATCCAGCTTGATTATACAACCACTTTACAGTGGGTATAATGATTTCTCTCTACACACACAGTTTCTCCAACATAAAACCATGAACTAGGCTTTTAATACAGTCACTTAGACAAAGAAAACCTTCTCAAAAGAATTTCTAATTTTTTGCCAAAATAGGAGATATTGGCTAGTGGTTAGAGTACTGAATTAAAGTCAGAAGATCTGTCTATATTCCAGTCTCTAGCACAGAATTCTTGGGATACCTGGGGAAAAGGCATTAAGTATTCTTTGACTCAGTTTCCCTATTTATAGAAAGGATTATTTATTTCTTCAAGTGCCAAGAGTTTAACTTAAGAAGAACCACATGTACTGCCATAAGGGGACAACCACCAGTACCAAGTACTTCAGGTGTAGGTACAAGAACTAGGAATGTAAGTACCACTCAAATGTACACACACATATACGTGCATATATTAAATTTAACCTCCTCTTAATTTTATCAGTTAAATGAATAACTGATAACACAGAAGATTGGACACAGCTGCTGCTGAGAGCCAACTGGGGGGCGGGGGCCAGGCGGCAGCACGGGGGAGGGGCAGCAAGCCCAGCAGCCAGACAACAAAGCCCACATTTAGCCTTGTGCTGAAAGGGAGGGAGCACCTGTTAATTACTTAACTGATCAATAATTAGGCTGCTGGCTGTTTTCCTGTTAGGGAGGGAGGAAGAGAGTACCTAAAACCTATTTGCCCCCAGCACTGCTGCCTTCTGATTCCTTGTGGCTTCCTTCACCACCACCCCAGACTAGGCCCAAACTAAAGAATAAATCAGTAAACTAACCAGTGATCACTGTACTTATGCATTAAATGATAAAATGTTTGAAGTTTTACATCCCTAGTAAGATCCCCAGTAGCCATATATAGAGTATTATTCTTCCCATACTAGATCTAATTTTTCTCTCTCATAATTAGAGAATGGTTTAAGCCAGGGTCATTCCACTGGTGGCCCATGAGGGTTTAACATGTGGCTCACGGGTTCCTGCCCAGATGGGGTCTCTAGGGAAGGGCAGCATGCCAAGAAAGGACCTGGTGATCTTGCTGCCTGCATGGCTAGGCAGGGGTGGAGCTCACACTTCCTACATGGTGGCCCCCCCCGAACATGCAGCCCAGAGCATGTTACTAGTGCAGTGTGCAGCCCCCAAGCACTCAAGTTGGAGAGGTCTGGCTTCAGTCATGAAGAATGAAATATTTTGGTATCATCAACTCTGGATTTTTCTCCCACCTGCAAAAAGATTCCCTCCCCCTCACTTTTTTTTTTTTTTTTTTTTAATATTCTTAAGTTTTCAGCTTTATAGATTTCTTGTCACAATGGGCTCCATGGATTAATTACATGCTGTGGGAAAAAAAACTACTTCCATTTATCAATTCTGTGTTTCTTGCCTTGTAATTCCATTGCTTGTCCTCTTGCTCATGCATTATTAAAAAAAGAATTACTGCATGTAAAACTTTTTTTGAACCAGTGATGAGAGGACCAATACAAGTTTTATTATACTTCAGACTTATAAACTGCTGCTCTTACCAAATTCAATGTACATTGTTTTATCAGATTCCAGTTTTCTCCTTTTGTTTCTTGGGGAACTCCACTTAACCATGTCGCCTGAAAGCTGTACACCAGTGATAGTTTCCTGCTGGTAAAAGAATATATAGGAAGTGGTTATATATTTTGGGCGTGGGAGGAGGGAGGGAGTGCAGTCAGTATTACACAGAATGTTCTCTTTATTAGGGGGTAAAAAGAAGAATAATTTGCCTTCAAGTTCTGGAAGGAATTTTAAAGAATGTGATTCAGTATATTTTTTTAGGTTAAATTGCTTGAGGAATATTGTGCAATTAAGAAAATATAGTCTAGTGCAATAGACACTATTTGTATGCATTTAATTTTGCAAACCATTCAGTTACGCCTCTGCTAAATTTTGCACAGAAAAAAGCATTTTGTTTTTGTCTTTGTGTTTTGTATTGAATTTAAATATATCATTGTCTATTTATAACCAACAAAAACACCTAACCACAGTGGCTGCTATTCATCAACAACCTAAAACAAAATTTTTAGCTCTACTGAAAAAAAAAAAAAAAAAATCAATTATTCTTCAGACATTATTACTGTATCCAGTAATTTTATACATTTGTTTTGTTTTAAAAAAAAGAAAAACCAGTTACTGGTGTTCCTTTAACAGTTATGCTTTTCAGTTTCCCTGTTATACATGAGTAGGAAAAGCCTCAGAGTTATAAATCCAGTGACAACTAAAATATAACCTTTAATATTTAAAGGCAATTAAGCTATCTTATTCAAGCAACTTCTTTCAAGTAAGTTATCCTAAGGGGAAGATCATATAGGAAGGTCATAGAATTGGAGTCAAACTGTAATAAAACAAAACAACCTGATGTTGGCCACTTTACATTTTCCTCACAGTAATGTTCCTAGTAAAAAATGATAGCTTATAGTCCAAGTGGTAGAGGGAAGAAAGAAAGGGGAGAGAGAGAAAGTTACCAGGGTAAGATTTTCTTGTCCATTTTCTTTAACTTTTTTTTGTCTGTTTCTGTAGCCCTTACTTTGGATGACACAACTTTCTTTATGGAGGGTGTCAGCAGAATTGGTTTCTATGTGTTTTTTAGAAAAATCCTGATGGTTTAAAACTGAAAATAAACAACAGTGGGAAGGGGTGGAAAGGAACACTGTTATTGTTGTGGAAATAAGAAAATGTTTCTTGCCCATTTATAAAATGGTCATTAATAACAGACAACGATAACAAATCTTTCAATGGTATCAGTGGTATCTGCTATAAACACAACAGGCCCTTATCTATTAAGGTTAGTAATGATCAAAACTACCTGAATTAACACTACACTACAGAAGTGTCCCAAATCAAATTTGTTAAGAGTTTCTTTAAAAAGTTAATAAAATTTACAAAGGTCTCAATCTTTCAAACCAATCTGAGCACGTGGATCAGCTGGCAGGATACAGCCCTAAATCTAGTATCATCATAACACCCTAAAAACAAATGCAATGCTGAGAAATTGTCCTGCTTTTCATATCAAACCATCCTCCCATAAAACGTACCCCACTCTCTTGAAATACAAATAAACATGACTCCAAGTCATGTACTAAGAAAATGAAATTTCATATCAGTGACGTGTTTGAAGGTGACAATTCAGATGCAACTACAGCAGTACCTCACAGCCTTGTCTCATAAGTTTTATAACAGGGGTCGGCAACCCCTGGTACACATGCCAAGTGTGGCACACAAAGCTATTTTGCTTGGCATGCCGCAGCACAGCTGTTTGGAGCCTCCTGGCTACAGCTGGCCCTAGCTCCCGGTAGCTGCTGCCAGAAATGGAGCCTGGGCTGCTCCCAGAAGGGCTTATAGCATCGCAGCTACCTACTGGGAGCAGCCCAGGATCCTGGTTGGCAGCAGCTCCCCAGAGCTGGGGCCAGCTGCAGCCAGGAGGCTCCAAACAGCTACACCGGGCTCCGGCATCAGCTCTGCACCAGTGAGTGCAGGTGTATCTCAGAGCAGGCGGTAGGGGAGGGGCCTGAGGCAACGCAGCCCTGGTCTCTCCCCCACTCCTGGCATAGAGGTGATGAGCCCAGTGTAGCTGTTTGTAGCCAGCCCAGGCTCTGGGCAGCTGCAGCTAGCAGAGTGCAAACAGCCCCACCGGGCTGCACAGCTCCAGCATCAGCTCCATGCTGGGGGCGACTGCATGGGCACCGCTGTCCATCCCAAGGTGCACACACAGTTGCTGCCAGCACAGAGCTGATGCTGGAACTGTGCAGCCCGGTGGAGCTGTTTGCACTCTGCCTGCTGCTTGCTGCAGCTGCCCAGAGCCTGGGCTAACTCCAAACAGCTGCACAGGGCTTGTCACTCCCATGCCGAGAGCTGGGGATAAACTGGGGCTGCACTGCCTCAGGCCCCTGCCCCACCACTCACTCCGAGGCACACCTGCACGCGCCAGTGCAGAGCTGATGCGGGAGCCTGGCACAGCTGTTTGGAGGGCTGCAGCCGAGATCCTGGACTGCTCCCAGCAGGCCACCGGGATGCTGCAAGCCCTGCTGGGAGCAGAGCCGGGGTAGCTGCTGGCAGCCACAGAGCCCAGGCTGTGGGGCAGGGGCTTTGGCTGCGGGGCAAGGGGCAGTAGGACATCCTGCCATGTACCCCTTGCCCTCATTTTGTTTTTCTGCCATGCTGGCACTCGAACCTTCCGAGTTAATCACTGTGGTGGTTTTTGGCACGCCGGCCAAAAAACGTTGCCTATCCCTGTTATATATGCAACTATAACAGGAAGAGAAAAAAAAAAAAAAAAAGACTGTCAGTAAGACAGCTTATGGGCAGTCATCAAAAAAAGGAAGCAGAAATAGACTTTTGCCATACACTTACAGAATTAAAATTAGTAGACAACATATGTTAAACCATCTCTCAGATAAAAAGTAAAAATATGGTAGTCAGCACATATAGAAAACAATATCTAAGAAACTGCTGGGTGGGATTTTTGTCAAGCAGCTTCCAATTAAACTTCTGCCAATAAGTCATTTGTGTACCTTTAATACTACCTGCACTGATGTTTTGCACCTTAAGACTGATAGAAGTCTTGTAAGTTTATGATGAATGAAAGCGTTTGAAAAAATACCATGTGAAGAACTATTGCAGTACAGAAGAAAAACACTCACAAATCGCACACCCCTGGTTATGACGTATCACCCATCCCTTGAACCTGTATGGAAAATCCTCAAAAAACTGCAATCCACATTAGAAAGAGACACTATTCTTAAGAAGATCTTCCCAGAGCCACCCAACGTAGCCTTCAAACAAGCACCAAACCTCACCAACCTCATCACCAGAAGCAAACTTCCTCAAGCCCAAAACACACGAAAAGGATCCAGACCGTGCCAGGACAAGAAATGTAAAACCTGCCAACACATCTCCACCTCCCCCACTATTACTACACCCCACAACAGAGCCATCAGCATCCCTGGATCTTACAGCTGCATCTCCAAAAATGTAATACATCTCATCCACTGCACCAAATGCCCTGATGAAAGATATGTAGGAGAGACCAAACAACAACTGAGCACCAGAATGGATGCACACCGGAAATCTATCAAAGACAGAAACACTCAATTACCAGTGGGGGCACATTTCTCACAGGAGGGCCACACTCTCTCCAATCTCTCAGTCCTGATCCTCAAGGGAAACTTACGCAACACGTCCCAGAGACGAGCCTATGAGTTCCATTTCATCAACCTGCTGGATACTAGAGATCATGGACTAAACAAAGACATTGGATTTTTGATACATTATAATCTGCCTGGCAACTGACTCCCCAGCCCAGCCCAGCCCAGCCCCTGGCTTGTTTACTTTTCATTCCATCCAGG
>JAGPOW010000268.1:1262510-1284420 GCA_030014935.1 Caiman crocodilus | reverse complement strand
ACATTGGATTTTTGATACATTATAATCTGCCTGGCAACTGACTCCCCAGCCCAGCCCAGCCCAGCCCCTGGCTTGTTTACTTTTCATTCCATCCAGGAAAAGCACACACCAACTGCTGAAACTTCCTTAGCCTGAGTTTTTGAACCCGAAAGCTTGCTTAATAACTATTCTCCAACCATTTGGGTTGGTCTAATAAAAGATATCAAATTCACCCAAAGAACCTTGTCTGAAAAAAATAATACTTGCATTTCACTCCGGCATCAAGTTCAAAAGCATGGATCGTTTTCAACAGTCCTTCAATTAGTTGCTTAAATCTGGAATTTTCCTGCAGACTTCTGAAAAAATACCACCACAAGAGATGCATTTCTGAGATAAAGGTATGGGTAGGTTACCAATAATTCCTTTAGAATTTCAACTAAACAAAAAAGACAGGGACCTCTACTCTGTGGAAAGCAAAGTTGTAATGCAAATTGAGTGGGGACAGTTCCCCAAGATGCTGTAGCCATCATCACTAGTTAAAGCATCATTCATTTCAGAATAACCCAAGATGTAGTGCTCACCATATTTTTACACTTCATTAATTGAATATAACTTTAGGGGTCTGTGTAAAATCTCTGTTAGCAATACTGTTCATCACAAACATTTGCTATGAACTATGCAACAATTTAGAGATAGTCATAGACAAAAAGAATTGCCACTAACGAACTGTCAGTATTTCTGCAAACCGATGAGCATTTCAGATAGAGACAATACTTCCGAAGTTTCCACTTTTCATTATTTTGTTCCTGATTTGTAAAGATATTTGCATTAGACACTGGATCTTCTCTCTTAAAAAAAGAACTCAGTTAGCTTCTGCTGTACTCAATGCCACAGTCCCCAGTATACATTACCTTTTGGTAACTTCAGTTTTACACAGTGGACAGTGTACCAGACTTTTCTTCTTTTTGCTGAGAAGTTTAAACATACATAATCTATAAAGAAAGAAGGAAATGACATGCCTGGTAACTTCTTTTAATGGAAGGGTTTATTTTTCTAAGAAAAACTGAACCCATTTTGATGGGTACTCTTTCACAGGAATAACCTTAAACCTGTATAAACATGCTTGCAAGCTGAAAACTTGTTTTATTCTAACAGAGCTGGAAATGAATTGAACAACTTGCTTCTGAAATTGTCTATGAAAGAACCACTAGTTCTCAGTTAGAATAGATTGGACAGAAAACTGGCTGAAGTATTGGGTTCAGAGAGTAGTAATCAATGGCTTGATGTCTAGCTGGCAGCTGGTATCAAGAGAAGTGCCCCAGAGGTTGGTTCTGTGGCCGGTTTTGATCAATATCTTCATCAGCTACCTGGAAGATGGCATAGACTGCACCCTCAGCAAGTTTTCAGATGACACAAAGCTGGGGGCAGTAGAAGGTACACTGGAGGGAAGGGCTAGGATTCAGAGTGACCCAGACAAATTGGAGGATTGGGCCAGAAGAAATCTTATGAGGTTCAACAAGGACAAATGCAAATCCTGCACTTAGGATGGGACAATCCCATGCACTGGCATAGGCTGGGGCCTGACTGGCTGGGCAGCAGCTCTGCAGAAAAGGACCTGGGGATTACAGTGGACAATAAGCTGAATATATGAGCCAACAGTGTGCCGCTGTTGCCAAAAAGGCTAGTGGCATACTGGGCTGTATTGGTAGGTGTGGTGCCAGCAGGGCAAGGGAAGTGATTATTTCCCTCTACTCAGCAATGGTGAGGCTACGGCTGGACTACTGCATTCAGTTTTGGACCCCCCCACTACAGAAAGGATATGAACAAATTGTCCAGCCGAGGGCAACAATGGGGATGGGGCACATGACTAAAGAGGAGAGGCTGAGGAAAATTATTTAGTTTAGACAAGAGAAGACTGAGTGGGGTTTTAATAACAGCCTTAAACTACCTGAACGAGGGTTCCAATGAAGATGGAGCTACTGTTCTCAGGGGTGGCAGCTGACAGAACAAGGAGCAATGGTCTCAAGTTGCAGCAAGGGAAGTTTAGGTTAGATATTAGGGAGAATTTTCTCACTAGGAGGGTAGCACAACAGGCTACCCAGAGTGGTTGTATAACATCCGTCCTTGGAGGTTTCTAAGACGCAGCTAGACAAAGCCTTGGCTGGGATGACCTAGTGGGGGATGGTCCTGGTTTGAACTAGGGGATGAACTAGATGATGTCTTGAGGTCCCTTCCAACCCTAGCTTTCTAGGATTCTAGGATTTCCTCCTTTTAATATAGCTAACTATTAATTAACAAGGAGTGCATCTACAAAGCAAAGACAGGGTAAACTGCTTCTGTGCATGGCATCTACATGTGCACCTGAAAAAGCAGCAATCTGAGCCAGGATGGAGCAAGCCTGGCTTGGCAGCAGGCATAGGGACTCAGCTCTGGGCACCAAGTGGCAGCACTGGAAGAGCTGGCTGGGGCACAATGGTGCTGCAAGTGCAGAGCCATGTGGTTAGGCAGCAGGCAGGAGTCTGTCTCTTTGCTGCCTGGGCTGACTGGGTGTAAATTGCACCCACGGTCAGTGGCTATGCATGAGTTTCAGCACACTAAATTACTCTGCTGTAGTAATCCTGTACTGTCCCTGACAGTACTATCTTATAGTGGAGTTAATTAGTTTACTGTGCCCTAATACTGGTGTACGTGTAGATGGTGACATTTTATTATGGAGCCAATTAGTCTACTCCTCAGTGAAGTGCATGTGTAAATGCACCAAAGGAATCAATTCCCTTAGGAGTAATGGGAGAAAGTTTATATAGGATAGTGGAACCATTACTCATGTGGACTGAAGAAATCCTGAAGGCATACCTGCAGAATATGTGGTCACATTTTGTAGAGACTGGCTCTTTTATCACTTCCAAACTGGAAAAAAACAAAAACAAACACAATCTCAATTCACTTACTTGAAACAAAAACAAAGCAAAAATATATATTTCATAAATATAAAAACTTTATTAAACTAGAATTAAATGAACAATTTTTGCCAAGAAAAACACAAATTATGTTATTTCAATTAAGAACCAAGCAAAGTATCTGCCTTTGCCTGCAGTGTACACTATTTGCCCCCCACACAACTCTTTCTTTTTCCTTCTGTCAATAAGGTACATTTTCTGAAGATTCCAATTCAGCATGACAAGGGACAAGTTTTTCTTCAGCAAAGTCTTTAACCCTGACTTCTCATGCACAAGCTGGGAAGACAAGTCTTTAATACACATTCCATTGAGGACCTTACAAAATCCTGATCCCTGCAGCAAGAGCACTTTCCCTGTATGATGTAGTGATATTAGCATCAGTCAAGTGCATATCTTTTTCTCTTCTTCTCACTAAGGAAGAGCTGGGAGGCTGGATTCTTCTTTCCTTGTTTATATAATTTAATATAAAAACATTCTGTTGTGTACTTTGTTTAGCAAAAACAAAGACAAAACGTGAGCACCATACACCTGGAACAAAGGATAGAGAGGTCTGTGGTGGTTCTTAATGCCAGTGAGAAGCTGCTCCTCAGTCCTGCCTGAGCCCTCAAGGAAGTTCAGATCTCCTGCACAAATAAGTTTTATCCTTTCTGTGAACAGTTCCATTATACCAGAGAAGCAGGACTTTCATCTGCAGTCATTGTCTCAAATAAATGTACAGGGATTATCTTGGGTATCCTGGATTCAAAATATTCAGTGCCTTAGGAAAAAGATTAAGACCTTGAATTTAAGCCAGCTTTTTATGGGCAGACAGTGTAGAGAGTACAGGACAAGTTAGATGTGCTTGCAATAACCTGAATTACTGAGGGGATAAGATAGGCTTTCACATCCCATAATAATTGGCTTGAATGAAATGGTTTGGAATTAAAATATGGCTCAAATAAACTCAGTAATTTCTGCTACAAGGCAGTCTAAATAATAATTCGCAGCCAAGTATACAATATACAGTAACAATAGCCAAAGTTAGTTACCAGCATTAACTTCTATTCCTGGATCCTTAGCTTTTATGCTGGTAACTGACTTTTTTAATTGATATCTTAAACTGCTGTAGTAAGAGAACATTACATTTTTATGACTGTTTTCCATAAAAATGCAAGCTAAACAGCTGAACCTCAAAAGTATCCACAGGTTTGTCTGTTCACATTATATAACTGCCACCACCACTGTACAGCACCTGCTAATCTATTCTAGAAGTATTGCCATCTACTGCTTCTCTAGTTTGGTGGATCTTAAATTAAACTACGCTTCCCCCCCTTTAGTTATTGTTGACCAAATATCCTGTTAGCTTTAAGACTCCTGAATCCATGTTGCTTTTCAGAATTCCTTAATTAAACAGAATGTATCAGTAAAATTGGGACAAATTTCTCTCAGACCAGATATTCTGCATTCCCTTAAGTTCTATGCACACAGAGTAAAACATGGTGGGAACTATCTAGCAGGCAGATTTGACAGCAATACCTTGTCCACTGAACTTGATTGCATTTTTCCTGCAAGCCACAATGATACTTTCATTTCTGTTGTGCCACCATTTATTGCCATTATAACATGTCTTAATGACAATCCAGTGACCAAAGTAGCGTCAGTGCAACACACAAGCTGCTCCAGAATCTACTGACATGACATTATACTGATCTACTGGAAAGAATACTGGCTTATCTACACTGTGACTGTAATAGAAATTATCTCCACTGCAGTTGATTCAGATTAATTTAATTGATTAAGGAGATAATTTTTAAAATGAACAAACACTAAAAAACTAAGCTCATTTAAAAAAAAAAAAAAGTCTTAGAATCATAGCTTTCATCCCTGAATCATTTGTTAACACATGTAAAATATACTAGATACACATTTCTCAGGAATTACAAGTTTTCCTGAAGATCAACAGGGATCTTAAATTTTGGAGCTCCAATTCATTGTTAGTCTTAAATGATTATGAGCCTCACTTAAATTAGACAAAGAAGGTGACCTCATAAGGTTAGGAGGTTCATATGTCACTATCACAGGCAGAATTTGTTAGAACTTATTTGCTGCCTGTATTGAAGTGTTTTCTCTGGCACTTCATGCTTAGATCTGACCAGGAAAACATTATTTCACCATTTTCTGAGATGCAAAGGGATTAATTTTCCAAATGGCCCAACATTCTGGGCATTTTACCAATTGTATCTATAACAAACAATGTTTGAATACAAGAATAAAAAACTCACAAGTTTAGAAAGTGTTATGTTATAACCCACTGTAAAATCCAGGTCATTTCTTTGACATACCATATTGGGCATTCCAAATTCTTCTGCATAGCTGCAAGTACATTTTGCACATCTCCAAGAGCAACCACAGAGAAGTCCATCCTTCAGCTCCAAAATATCCTACCCGAAAGAAAAGGCATTACAATTTATTTCTGCACAGTATCTGATGCATCTTGGCCTTGAATATAGACATTATTACATTAAAACAGACCACATGCCAGGCTCCTCAGAGCCTGAGGAGCCTACAGTCCAGAACAGATGCTTGAAATAATGAACACAAAAAAGACAAGACCAGTATAGCACTGAAACTGCAGCATTGTTAACTTTCATGATTTTTGGCATTGCTCTTAAACTATACACTTTGAGACTGTGAAAAACTTAGCTCTTTTTTTAATATATATTTACATTTTTTTTCAAAAGAGCTAAGTTTTTTCCACAGTCCTAAAGCACAGTCTTTTAGAATAACACCAAAAATCATGAGAGTTGGCAATACTGAAAGTTATAAAAATTGATTCAATAAGATATTTTTGTGCTCACATATAGGTCTTACTGAAAGAGTTCTCCTTTCTCCCCCCACACCTGCCAATGAAATGTTAATATTAATAGATGAACTAGATTGTTTGAGGCTTTAGGTTAGAGAAATCTGAATAAAGCAAGGGCTTTCTAGCTACATAAAGCAAAATAGAAAACAGTGGTGTTTATGCAAGAAGTCCAAGGGGTATGAATGTTAAATTTTTGTTAATAGGGTAGATGGGACATGAAAATAGATACATTAGTTTTACAGTGCTGTAATTTAAAGCACTTTTTATAACTTTATAAAGTTATAGAGCTCATAAACACAACAGAAGTACAGTGTTTGGTGGGAGAGGTATGGAGAGGGGTGTGCTGTAAGCCTCCCTGCAATTTCCAAACTTGGAGGCAGAGTATGCTCCACAGACTTCTAAGTTATTTAAAGCCCTGTAGGTTGCTGAAGTGCTGTCAATTACAGCACTTCAAGTATAACACCTCATTAAACAAAGGTTTATTTAAAGCGCTGTACCCATTTTTGAAGTGCTGTAAAGCCATGCACTTTTGTTAAGTCATGGGAATAAAATGCTTTAATTGGCAAACCCCCCCAGTTTCTGTGCCCATGCCTACAGGCAGAAACTGGCTCATGGACAGATCTAAAGGTAGAGATACCAAGTTTGACTATGCAGAGTGAAAGGAGGCAACTACAGAGCTTGAAAGACCTAAGAAACCACAGCAGCAAGCTGGGAAGTTCTTGCAGGAGTGCCAGCGGGCGAGAGAGAGGCGAGGGCTACCTCAGGGAAAGGATGGCAGCAAACAAGGGCACACACTGCAAGCTACTGAACTACAGAGACGCAGCCCGGGCTCTCCTGACTGCCAGGGCTAGGACCAGGGGCGCCCTTCCCAGAGTCAACAATACCCACGTCGCTCAGGGCAAAAGGATCAAACGCTTGATATCATTTAGAAGAAAGGCGAGAAGCGCGGTCAGGCCGGGCCAGCATCGCCCTCCCGACGACCGCGGGGCACCTAGACACGAAGCTCTGCGAAGCCGGAACACGAGTCTCGGCGGGGAAGGCCCGGGCTGGGGCGCGAAGAGGCCGCGGAGCAGTCGGACGGACCCGATCCCCCTACGCCTTCGCAGCTGGGTTGGGTTGGGTCGGGTCGGGTCGGTGTTGGCGTCAGCCCCCGCGCGCGCCCCCACCAGCTCCTCAGACTCCGCTTGGCACTGACAGCGCTTCGCGCCTTTTCCCCGGCTCGGAGCCCTCCCCCCCCAGAGCCGCCAATCACACGGCGGAGTCGCAGTCACGTGCCAACAACAGCTCTTGTATTGGCTCTTGTATTGGCTCTTGCGTCCGCGCTGCGCCCTGCACCCAGAAACTAGGGTACTGATTGACTCCATTGGCTCAGCCGCTTCATGTGACTCTCCGCCTCCGCGGGTGCTTGTTCCGTCACGTGAGACGGGGGGGCAGAATAGCCTGTTGTCTGGAGGGAGAGGGGAGGTCAGGGGACCAGGCCTAAGTGGGAGGTACCCGCGGGTCATGACCCCGTCGGCGTGGTTGTAGTTGAGCAACTGTGAGTTCAGAGCCGGCGGGGGTGGGAGTGACGCGGGGCATTCCGGCACATGTAGTCCCGCCCGGGGTCGCTCTACCCGGCTCTAGCTTCCTCTCTTCTGTTTATTGTTTTGGTTCTCGGGCTGTTCGCTCGCCCCCTTCGCTGCGGCCAACCAGCTAGTAGAAGGGGAAGATTGGCAGTCCCTCTAACCAATCGGCTGACGGCAGCGGCGAGGGGCTGGGTGAGGTCAATCCGCCATGTTAGGATCGCCATAACAGAACGGAGGAGCCGCGGGCACATCTGGGTAGGGAGCAGCCGCGGGCGGTGAGAGCAGGCTTGTGGACCTGGGCGGGCGCCGCCGAGGGGATGAGCGCGCCCCTGGGGCGGCGGCGGCGGCGGCGACGACGACCAACTCCCTCCGAGTTGGATAAGGATGGGAGGGCCCTGCCGAGCGCGGCTGCGGAGCGCCTCAGGCCCCGCGGGGACTCCGGGGCGGTCACGGGCTCTTGGTGCTTGGGCTCGGCCTCGGTCTCGGCCTGCCAGTCCTGCGGGAATCGGAAAGCCCCGTCGCTCCCGGCCCCGCAAGTGCAGCCAGCTTTGTGGCTGCCTCTTTCCCAATGCGTCGGCCCGGACGGCGCTGTGATGCCGAGTGGAGCCGGGGCCGGAGCCGGGGCCCTGCCTCCTCCTCGTCCATCTTGCCCTGCATGACTCATAGCTCGGGAATTGCTGCCTGTCATCTGGCCGCAGGTGGCACTGCAGTACCTAATGGCTGGGCTGGTAGAGCCTCTGCTCCCGTCCTGCTTTGTCCAACAAGTTCCTGGTTCAGGCTGCGAATATTTAAAGTAAATTCTGGCTCTGTTAAGGGTTGCGCATTTGTGATCCCTGCAGAGCTTGTTCTGCCATGTCCTGCCTGGTTTGTGGGTGACAGACGTTCTGCTTTGACAGCCCCACAGGATGGAGCCCCAGGTAAACCTCAGCGTGAGCTTCAGAGGAGAGACCCAGAGCTTCCTGGTTTCAGATTCATCAAACACTACATGGGCAGATGTGGAGGCCATGGTGAGTGGAGCTGCTTGCAGGGGCAGGTTTTCTAGATGTGCATTCACTGTTGCTGTGTCCCAATGCAGTGCTTTGCTTCTGACTTGTAAACAAAATGGCAGCTGGAGACCTAGCAGAGAGGAGCATATTGTGTCAAGAGTACTTTGCAGGATGTTCTTTGGTCAATCCTTGGAGGAAAACTGCTTGTACTGTTCTGATTCATTTGTTGAATAGATTTAGTAGGGAGCAACTTGCTTCTTGGATGCCAATGATATGAAAGTTCATTTTCATTGCATTTCCAGCTCTACTTATGTTTCCTGCTAGATCCACAGTAGCCAAAGCCTGACCCCTGTGTAACAATTTCTAAAGACAAGCCAAAAATGTTACTAGTCACGTGAAATAGGCAAGCCTTTTCATGCTTAGATTTATACAGGTATAACCTATATAAACCTTGGAAACTGTTCTGCAGGGAAACACCTGGCTTTGCTTACAGTTCATTTCAAGCAATTAGCAGCTAGAGAAGGGCTGCACTGAATCTGAAACACTTGAAAATGTCACTTAGTTATATAGCACATCAGGTAGTAGTGAAATACTTTTGTGTTTTTTTGATACTTATGTTAATCCAGCCTTTGGCAACCCAAGGAAGGTAGGTATGTGGAAAAAAAGGGTGGTCACATGAGTGTATTGTTTCCTGATCATCTGTGTGTTTAAAGGTTTTTGTGCTTAAGAGAACTGGCTTCAAGTCTCTCCTTATTGCAGTGTATTTACATAGTGAGCAATTACAGTAATTAACATGGAGTAAGTCCAGTGCCAGTTCAGTGGAAAGATTACTAAATGCATCTTTAGTTTTTGGTACTTTTTAACTAGAGAAGAAGGGATCAGGGAAATCTTGGGTTTTGTTGTTGGATGATTAAACTATAGTGGCTGAAGGAGAGGCAGTGACATTGGTGGGCTGCAGAAAAATGGACTTCATAAAACTTTATTGATCTATAAATGAGTGAGGAGAGAGAAGAGACTGACTAGTAAAGAACTATCAAGTGTCAATCTTTGTTTCTTCTTTCAGGTGAAAGTTTCATTCGACCTGAACAACATTCAAATTAAGTATATGGATGAGGATAATGATGAGGTACTTGTATTGGTGATTTTTCATACTGCGTATCCCCAGTTGTGGCTATTTTAATGTTGGATCATTAGCTAGCAGTTGGCTTGTGACTGATTATTTTTGGAAAGGTGAGAGGCAACTTGTAGCCTCCTCTGAAGGTAGTGTATATATCTCTGCAATTTTCTTCTTTATATAGGCATGTGCAGAGGGTATGGTGGGGGGCATAGATCTGTGCTGAGCGCAGGTGGGGTGGGGTGGGCTGTGCCAGGCTGGGACTGGAGCTGCACTGGGCTCTTCCTGGCATGTGGGGGGCAGGAGTGGAGGGGGTGTGCTTGGGGCAGCTGGCAGCAGTACTGGCAGGGGGAGCTGTTGGGGGGCTACAGCAAAATTTGCGGTGGCTACAGCCCCCTCTGTAGCCCTTTTCCCAGTGCAGCCCAGCCCAGTCCCCTCTGGGAAGAGCCCCTGGCCCCAGCTTAGCTGCAGCCTGCTCTGCCCTGTGCAGATCTGGGGGCACACGCCTCTCCCTCCCACCCTGTGCCCTCTGGGGGTGTTCACAGAAGTGGGAGCCATCTCCCCCATCCCTGCACCCTCCAGGCAAGCTGCCCCAGCCTTGCTTCCTCCCTTACCTTGGGGGGGCATTGATCTGCCCCCTATATTCCCCTTTCCTCCCCCCTCCCCTTTCACCAGAACAGACATACCAGCTGGATGCAGCTGTATCAGAAATTGGACCTGTATCAGCCATATACGCCTCCTTAAAAATTGACTATTAATATTGGCCCTCAACATCTCTATTGGTACACCCCTATTACTTACTTGATCTGATATGATTAAATCTTTTGCAAATATAATTCAGATGTCATTGTCTCCATAGGAATTAATGACTCAATGAGAAATTTGCTTGGTTCTGCATCTACCTATCAAGTAACTAACTGCCTGGCATAACTTCTCCGCCTCACTACTTGTAGGATTCTATAGATGAGAGAGAAGCTTTTATAAAACTTGAATGCTGCCGTGTGGATTTTTTTTTAACCTCTAAAACATAAACATGTCTGAAAGTCTTTGTTAGAGTATCTTTCTAGACCTTTTCTTAAAAAGATCACTACGTTTGCTGTCTCCAAGAAAATTCACAAGGAAGAAATCACCCTTTTCACTTGAAGCTATGCCTGTGTAAATAGGGTCTGTTCTTGTTTGTTAATCTTATGGCATTTTGGAATGGAGTTTAATCATTTGCTAGAAACAGCATTACTACTAGTGATTTTATAACTTATTTTTACAGCAGCAGGTTAGTCACTTACTGCTGCATATGGTGAATAGATAGACAAACTTTGGATGAAGGCCTGGTTTCTATCTAATTTAGGTGAGCTTTTAGGCATAATGTTTTCAGTACTAATGAGAGCAAGATTTGACCATATTTGTATGTATAGAAAGTAGAGGGAATCTTTAGTAATTTGCTTCCCATAGATGCAGCTGTGTTGTTTGCTTGTATTCCAGTGATTCTTAAATGATAGAGATCCCAGTCAAGTATCAGTGTACGGGCAGAGACAGCTGTCCCAAGGAGTTTATGCTCTAGGCATAGACATCGTTTAATGGCTCTCTGCTTTCTTTTGTTTATTCATTCTATTTGTCATTTTAATGTTTTGATTTTCTTGCTGTAAGGGTACCCTGAGTGTTTGTTGGGAAGAAGGCCTATAAATTGCATACATAAATAAATAGGTTAAAATAAGAGGCAATAGCATGAAATAAGTGAGTTAGGGGGTATAGGAAAACAGTTATTTATTACCCAGAATCTCTATCCTACTGCTATTTGCAATTAAATTTAAGTATGTAAATCGTTTTATGTAAAATGATGGTGACTCTTGCTCATTATTATTTCTCTTCACAGGTCTCTGTCAATAGTGAAGGTGAGTTATTTGTTTTTTTTCATGTTTAGTTTGTACTGTTTTCCATAAAGCCATAATCTCATGGCAAGCAATGTCAGAGCTTCTTACTTGACAACAGGAAGGATCTGCTTGTAAAAGGAAAATTTGTAGCAGGCTAGTCTTAAAAGTCCTTTCAATCTTTTTATTATTGTCTCACTACTTTAGTAGTTTGGTTAGGACCTAAAGAAAGCCCTAAAAATGCAAGCAACTTTTATAATGACTAAAATCATATAGGTTAGGTTCAGTGTTCAGAGGAATTACAAGAGGTGGGTGCAAATGAAGAGAAGAATGTTGCACATCTGGGTGGTGAGTGCAGTTGTGTGTAGTCTTCTGTGTCACTTCAGTGGTATATAAATGCTGCTGAATCCCCTGGGGAGTATGTGAGCTTTACTTCCTGATACGTGAGATCCTAAATACAGTATACTAAAATTACATGCTTGTTTCTGGAACGTGGAAACATTCACCCTTCACTTTTTTTCTTTTAGAGGAATATGAAGAAGCTTTGAAGGTAATTCTTTTTTGACTTTTCTTAATGCGTTTGTAACTAAATGGATGCAACTAAAATATTCTTGAATAAAAGAAAAGTTAAGTGGTTTCCCTGGTTGCATCTATACTAAAGTCCTTTGTGTTGATTCAGTTTATCAGTGCAGATAAACTGCTTAGTTGTGAATTCAACAAAACCTACACAACAGCTGTCTCGTGTCCCAGCCATTTGTAACATAACTTTTATATTGACTGTATTGGGTGGCAAAGAGCTCAGCTGACTGTAGTTTGGCTTGTCACTTACTATGTTGGTTTTGCAGCCATAACAGTGCAGTATAATGCAATCTCTTTAAGGAAGTTTACATGCTGCTGCTTAAGTCAAATGAATGGGAGGTGATTATCATGCACCTTATATTTAGATTGCAGCTAAACTAGGAAATCAACTTCAGATGAACGTATATGAAGAAAATCTTCCTCCAAAGGAAACATTAAATTCCTGTTCAATGCAAGTGTGTGAAAAAGTGGGGTCAGAAAGAATGGCCATACTAAAGGATGGAAAAAAATCTCTCTCTCACTATTCTCTGCTGGCTCGGGCCATAGGGGAGAACATGAAGAAGACCACAACACAGGTAAGACCATTTCTTTCAGTACAACTAAATCAGAATAATTTGACTTAACAATATAAGAAAATCTTCCTCCAAAGGAAACGTTAAATTCCTGTTCAATGCAAGTATATGAAAAAGCAGGATCAGAAAGAATGACCATACTAAAGGATGGAAAGAAACCTCTCTCTCACTATTCCCTGCTGGCTCAGACCATAGGGGAGGACATGAAGACCACAACACAGGTAAGACTGTTTACATCTAAATCGGAATCACTTCACTTTACAATAAAGTATTTCAGTATGGTCATCATCTTTACTTCATGGTAGAGGTTCTGAGTCAAAATTTCTGCCTCTGATTGTTCAAATTCGTTCAAGTCAGTAAAGCTATTTGGATGTCTCTAAAAGGAAACTTTTTATATCAAGGAAGGAGTCTTCAACATTTGAGATTGTTAGAAATGGTTAGATGTTCAAAATCTTTGGGCCAGATTCTCCTTTACCAATCAGACATTTAAGTGTGATTCGTTTCTACCCTACTTGAGTTCATGGGAAATGGTAAACATAAAGGTGAATGGGTTTTCCTGCTTGCTGTTTTTTGTGACTTAAAGGCTAAGATGACTCTCTTACTGAAGTAGGCATATTTAATGGGGTTTTTTTTTCAGGGTCTTGAGCAGGATGAAATAAGATGTCACTTGGACATCTGAGTCCACTTAAGTGCCTAATAGGTGGAATAGGATCTAGCATTTTCTTTTCATAATTCTGTTTTCTGTGCTTCAGCTGCGTAAAATGTTGTGCTCTTTTCTTTTAGCTTCAACTTGTAGTTCTGCATGAAATACTGAAAGATTCCTGGTTTGTTAGCAAATTCATAGTCTGATTGCTTAAGATGCATGTACTAGCTTATTTGTATGTCTCTACTGTTTTTCTGTGACTGGGTAACTGCTTACAATGACAGCATTTTTGAGAGAAATATCCTGAACACTGCTTCCAGTTTTTACAAGAAGGGGGGGATGTACTTGGAAGTGGTATATTTTGCTGCTTAATTTCTAATTCATTAGAGATTGTTATTTTAGGAAATAGCATCTATAATGCTTGCAGGTTTTTTTTTGCTTTACAGCAAAAGCTAAATCAAGGTGAGGCAGGAAGGACCAGTAAAAAGCCTCCAGAGTGGTTTACAAGCTACTTGGAAACTGTAAGTGTCTTCTGAATTTGTCTTTTCAAAAGGTTATATAAAATATTATAGGAAGGGAGGATGATTGCAATCATATTTGGCTTTTTATTCATTCCATGCTATAATCTAGGTTGTATTCTGAACAGCCAGTAGGACTTCATGGTGGTTGTCATCTCATCAAGTATGCACATAATATGGTGCTGCTTTTAGAAAATTCTGTTAGACCAGTTCTAGTGGTATAATTCTGAGAACTTCCTGAGACTTGATCAGTAGCACAATTAAGAAGTACAAAGGCACTTCTAAGAAGTCTGGTATACCGTAGGTGTTTGTTTTGTTTTGAGGAGCTTGTCACCATGCAAGCTCACTGGAGAAGAAACCACCAGAGAATTATAAGGATTAATCAGCTACTAGTTTCTGAAGCTGAAGTCCTAAAAATGCCTAGAAACACAGAAATTTGTAATTTTTTTTCCCTAGACAAATGTATTATAATTTTACAAAAATATATTCTTCTAAAAAGAAAAATTTACATATTCTAGGGGCTAGATAATTTTCTTTCTTTGATTGACTAACAAACCTCTGAAGGCTCTACACAAAATAAGCTGCCTCCATATATGAAAAAGGGAGGAAAAATCATGACTTGAAGACAAATGGGGACCTTATGCTTGCTGGTCAGGCAGGTCAGTGCAGGTACTAAGTTAATAGGGTAATATTAAACTTGTGTAACTTTCTCAGCCAACTTGTTTGGGAAACTGGAGTATTGCTAATAGTAAGAAAAGTAAATTTGTCAAATACAGAGCCATGTGTTGTGAAGTCCCAAATGAGTATCTGAGAAGTGAGATATTCACTTGAGGCACCTTTACACATGCTCCAGGAGTAGGGGGAGGGCACTTTAGATTGGCTCCAAGAATGGCTCTAATTAAAGTGCTCGCAGTGTCTCATGTATTTGCCTCTGTGCTTCAAAATGTCTGTGGAGCCCTTTAATTAAAGCTCATTGAGCTTTTGTAGTGAGGGCACTTTTAACCACTTTGAAGTGTGGGAGCACTTGCTACACAAGATGCCAAGGCTGCTGCGGTGTGCTAATTAGCAGAAATCTTGCATGTCTACAAGCACTCTTGGTTTAGTCTGGAAGATACAGGCAGAGAAAAATGAATTAGTTCTGAACATGTCTGGCTTATGAATTGGGGATGATAGGAATCTGCAGACTGACTTCTAAAGCTGCCCATAAAGAAGTGTTTGTGACCAGCTTCTTATCTTCAGTTCAGGGAACAAATAGTTAAGGAAACTGTTGAGAAACTTGAGCAGAAGCTAAGCGAGAAGCTTGTTCTTCACAACCAGCCCCTGCATTCCTCGAGCAGCTCTCTTGCTACAGCACATTCAACTCTGGAGATGCATTCAGATGAAGGCCACCAGTGTGACTGGCTAATCTCATGCAGCAACTGTCAGACCCGAATTGTAGGGATCCGCTACCAATGCAGGTAAAGTCTGATGGCAGGATATTTAGGAAGAATGGTGTTTCAGTGTTGATGGAATATGGCTGAGAGTGAATATTATTTCAGTAGTAAAGATCACCATTCATGGGGCATAATTCTTATCCTAAATGCTTCAGTGCATACCTTGTATAATTAGCAACAGTATCCATTTTTTTTAATTATTAAATAGAGGTGCACCAATATATCAGTTGTCTACTGGATTGGCATTGATAAAAGGAAAATTTAACATTAGCTTTTTTCTGTAGCTGATTAATGTTACCAGTAAATGCTGTATGCATGATCGAGGCCCTCACAGTGAAGGAGGAAGTGGGGCTGGGAGTAGGGCAGGGGCAGGCACTTCCCAGCCAGGGCAGTGAATTGGGACCCCAGGGCCAGGAGCAGGATGGAGCCAGGGGTGGCTCTGGGCTGCTGCATGCACCCCTGGGGGGAAGGGCATATGCCATCCCCAGATCTGTGTGCAGGGTGAGGGCAGGCTGTCTGCTGTGGGCTCAGAGCTAGGGGTTGTGACGGCCTCTTCCTGGTGTGGGGCTGGGAGCAGGGTGGGCAGTGGTGCTGGGAAGGGTGGCTATGGGAGGGGCTATGTGGAATTTTGGGGTGGCTATAGCCCCCCCAAGTGTGTGTTTCTTGCTTGCCCCACAGCATAGGGTTCCCAAGGAAAAGGCAGCAGAGTGGAGTGCCTGAAGCAGGGGCAGGGCTAGAAGGGCCTTTGGAGGGCTATGGCCACTCCAAAATTCCCTGCTTTCCCCCCCCATAGTTGCCTCGCACAGCTGAGCCCCACCCTACCCCTAACCACCTCACTGGGAAAGAGCCAGGGCAGCCTCTGGTCCCAAGCCCACAATGAGCAGCCCACTCTTGCTCTGTGCACAAATCCAGGGGACAGCATGCCCCCTGTGCTTCCCCCGGTGGTGCACACAACAGTGGGGAGCTACTCCCCCTGGATGAGCTGCCTGTGGCTTCATCCCACTGCTGGCTTGGGGTCCCATTCATTGCCCTAGCTGGGCAGCCCTTGCCCCACTCCTTCCCTCACCATGGGTGCCTTAGTCTACCCCTTTCCACCCTCTCCCCAGCCAACTTATTGGCTGGATACTGCTCTCCAAGCTGTCGGGCTCCATTCCTGTAAATCAGCTATCAGATTAGTATTAGCTGATATGGCTGGCTCACAATTTTTGGCCAAGAAAATCTTTATCAGTGCACCCTTATTATTAAATCTTTGCTGTACAGGAATATAAATGAGCAAAACAATTTTGAGAAATAGTAAATTTGCTGAAAAGTGCAGTTTTAGGACCACCATAAATTAGGGGCTGTCATAAATTTGGGTTTACAAGGATCTTGCTAATAGGTGGCAAGAGCTCAATGATAGGATTTATGTTATCTATTGGCATACTAAGTGCTATTTGAGTTCCTGTAGATTTTGGTCTTAAGACCTAAACTGCAGCTGTAACAGTTGATCAGGTACTTTTTTCTGTGATTCTGTATCGGGGTTAGCACCTCCTGGCACACATGCCAGAATGTGGCATGTGGAGCCATTTTGCTTAACATGCCGTAGCTGGCTCAGCATCTAGGCAGGCCCCTGCCACTGGCCACAGTACTGGGGCTGCTTACAGCAGGCAACAGGGAGGCTGCAAGCAGTTGCACTGGGGTCCATGGAGCCCTAGCTGAGCTCATTGCTGGCAGCGGGTTCACACACCTTGTGGGGATGGTGTGGAAGGGACTAGGGCTGTACTACCACAAAAAAGATTAGAACCCCTTGCAGTTCTCCTGCCATCCACCCCCAGCACACCAACATCTTGTAGGTTGACATTGAGAGGTTTTTTGGAACTCTGCCCAAAAACATGGACCCCTGTTCTGTATGATCTATTTATCTTTCCTGGCCACTGGGAGCAGCCAGGCTGTGACTCCACTAATTTTATTGCACCTGCCCTTAATAGTTTTGGAAGGCTGGTGACAGCTTTGGTTTTCCTATTTCCTAAAACAGGGGTGTCCAACCTTTTTGAATATGGGGCTCTATCACAAACTTTTTATCTCCCAGTGGGCTGGCCAGCCATATCCAAAGACCTCACAGGAAGTGGTATCACATCATCAAGTGATGTCACATGACCTTTGACACCAATGAAGTTGCAGGAAGTGACAATGAAATGGGTCTGGAAATGTGGTTTAAAATCCAAAATAAAAACAATATAACTGTTTGGAAAGAAACAGGCTGGAATCGGGTTCAGCAGGCCATACCCAACCCCCGTCTGGCTGCCTTGGCCTGAGTTTCTCAGAGTTTTGCATCCTATTACTATTTTTTAAAGGTGGAGGTGGCAAAGACCTCTTGCCCATACCACACCAGGCATCTGAGACAGAAGGGTGCCCATTCTTCTGCCCTGGTTGCTGTGGACACTGCCTTGGAGGGGGAGGTGAAAGGTCAGGGATGCCTCTGGCTTCCCTGCATTGTTCTCTAGCCTCCTCCAGCTGAACCCTCTCTAGTGCAACCTTGTACTAATTTTTATTTTTCACTTTTTTTGGCCCCTGTGCCTGCTCAGCCGTGCCTGTATAGGCTGGCAGAGAGATGGCCTCCACCCATGATGTTTGATGGCTCTGGGCCAGGGGTACAGCTGCAAGGCAGCCGAGTTGGTGCAGGGTGACCCACGGCCCTGTGTGGGCTGAGCTGTCTGCTCAGGGGCAGCTGAAGGGTTTTAGTTTTCTTTCCTGGATACAAGCCTGGCTCAGGTGGCCCTTGACCAGCTGGCAGGCTCTGGGGCTGGAGGCTGTTAACCGTGGCCCAGCCGCCTGGGCCCTTCAGTGGCAAATGGTGCTTTTAGCCTCATGGCTGCAAGGAGCAGCCAGGACTGGGAGCAGCTGGTAGGGCAGGGCAGAAGCATAGCAGTCCCAGGGCCCCTGGCTGCCAGCTCCTGCCCCGGGCTGAGACAAGGCTGCCGGAGGAAGCAGCAACAGGTCCTGCCCAGGCTGTACAGCGCTGGGTTCTTCCCCCCAGCTCTTCTCCGGCAGCAGGCGCTGCAGCCGCTGCCCCACATGCTGGCACCGGGCAGCCCTTCTGTAGCCAGGAGCCAGTTAACGCTGTGTTGCCCCCTGTGTAGAGCACCTCTGGGCCAGGCTTCTCCTGTCTCCTGCCCAGCCCAGCTCTGGCAACTGTGTGCCCCACAGCCCCGGCCCAGCCCCAAGGTGCCCCAGCTCTACACAGGAGCTTATCTTGTGCCTCGCGGGCAGGGTGTCAGGCTACGCTGCAGCTCCCCCAGTGGCATGCTGAGGCTAAGGGGGCAGAGCCAGAGAAGAAGCTGCGTGCGTTCTCTCCAGCTGTGGCTGGGGCAGCTCCGTGCCACGCAGCCCTCGGGGAAGCAGTGGCAGGACCTGACTCACTGAGCCCAGCCCTGCAGGGGTAAGCAGCTCCCTTCCCCTTGCTGCTGGCTGGGGCCCCATGGGGGCCCCATGGGCCAGCCCTTGCCCACCTCACCTCACCACTGCCCTGCCACCGTCACCACCATGGAGTGCGGAGCAGGTGCCTCGGGCCAGATAAAATGGCTTTGCGGGCTGCATGGTGGCCGACAGGCCGTATGTTGGACAAGCCTGTCCTACAGTGTATCACAGTATGCACAACACTGCACTACAGTGGATTTGTACTATCACAAAACAATCTACAAAGTTAGTAGGTTATGGGTTAGAGAGAAGCCAGGGTTAGAGGTGAGATACTAAATAGGAAACGACTCTGTCTTTTAAAGTTGAGTTGGAAGGGAGGTTCCAGCCAATTGGTGTACAGAGTCTTGAGTCCTCTTTGGTTATGCCTCGAGAGAGCCTCCCCATTTCTCCAAAGAAACAAACAGTCATATATTGAAGCCTATCTGTTTGTGGGATCTCCTTTCCTTCCTATTACTTCTGTCTAGCAGGGTAACCTATTGCCTTTCCTCCTTTGCAGTTTGTGCCCAGCCTACAATATTTGCGAACTGTGTGAAGCAGGGACATACTCTCATGATTCTAATCATGTATTGTTAAAGTTGCGGAAACCTATACTCTGTACACCTGAGCATTACAGCCTTGGGCAGTTCTCCCCTCGTCTCCCTGCTACTCTGGAGCAAGTTAGGTAAGTCTTTAGCTGCCTCAGTTACTGTGTCTTCTGGACCACAAAGTAAAAAATGCCTGTGTTCAGGGTTTTTTTTAGGTTTTTATGATTTGAAATTCTGAAAGAGAGCAAGATATTGATAAATAATATCTCCAGAATATGAGGTAGATGAATGAGCACAGAAACTAGCCATGTATAGGTCTAGAATCTATAGTAGCTGGGATTTGCATCATCCCTTTACTATCACAAATGTTACTTGTCTTCTGCAAGTAAAGTGTACTTTCTATCAGCTACTATAGGTTTCCTTCCCTTCGGAGGGAACACTGCTGTATTCCATGAAGATTCCCTTTAGCTTCAACCAAAAACAGAATTCTAGTCCAAGTTCTAGTTCAGTTGGTAACTGTATTGTGAAGACCTGGCTTCCTTTCTTTGCAGGCTCCAGAAACAGATGGACAAAAGATTTCTAAAGGCAGAAAAGCAAAGATTAAGAGCAGAGAAAAAACAGCGAAAGGCAGAGGTCCGAGAGCTGAAGAAACAGCTCAAACTACACAGAAAGATTCACTTGTGGAACTCAGTACATGCACTGGAGACGCCTAGTTCACCTTCTGTCAAGCCTGAGAGCCTGAAACCCAATGGTCTCATGTAAGGGTTGCTAGTACCCAGATTTATTTATTTACTTATTTTTATCTAACAGACACCATGAGACTCTACTTTAGTAAAACCCTTGGAAATTAATTTTGTTTGTCAAATCTTCCCTGGTTCCACGTTCTTAATAATTATATAAAGCATATGTATCTGAGAATAGCTCTCTCTCCTTTGACATGCATGGTATTTGTTGCATTATAAAAAACTATGTTTAGTGTGACAAAAAGAGTCCACATATTCACCCTGTTCGTCACCCTACACTGCATAAGGTGCTCTCTGCACCAGATACATGGGTAACCCTATCCTTACACTGCATATGCTGGTGGTCCCCCACCTCTTCTTCTTGACTGTGGGCCTCACTGGGCTGTAGGCTTTTCCACTGTTGTGGGATGTGCTGTCCCACCCCTTAAGATGTTGGCAAGTAGTAAATGCTTGTGTGAGGGAGAGCCTGGGAGAAGCTTTCCCAGAACTGTAGCTGGGTAGAAGCCCAGGGGCTGCAGTTCAGTTCCTTGCAGGCTCTGGCCCAGGTTACTAGTTAAATAGCCCTTGCTCACTATAATCGGTTACTTAAGTGTAGAGGGAGGGGAAGAAACATATCTAAAAGACTTTAAACATTAGGTCAGTTAAATGTTATATTTTAATGTCAGATGCTTTTCTTAATCTTTCTTTGTTCACAGAGTGATAGTGTGCAGTTGTTTGAGCCTCCTACAAGGAGAAAGTATGGCACATCATTGAAAAGCAATGATGCTTTTAAGCCCAGCTGTTCAGTAGTCCAATACAGGCTATTGTTGCTCAGTCTCTGATTCAGCATCAGGATAAAATCCCTTTACTCTCTGTGGAATGAAGATAGGATAATTATATTAGGTGCTTATCTAAAAATAGGATAAAGGGAATGCTGTTACTCCTTGAAGTAGTTTCTGACCTTTATGAGCCAACGTTAAAAATAAGAGACTGGGTTTTTTTTGTTTTGGTTTTTTTTAAGGAATCCTTTGAAATCTAATGCATGGCCTGAAACTTCTTAAATTGATCTGTAGCTGAGCCCATTGGCAACTTCTGTAGTTTTAAATAGTTTTGGCCTTTGCAAATTGTCTCTAATGGGAGGCTAAGAGATTAAGGAGATAGATACCAGTGCTCCAATTAAAAATGTAAGTGCTTTGAAGTTAGGCCAGAGTACTGTTAAACAGAGGCAGATCAACTGAAATATTGAGAAATCACACACAATTTAGCTTGATATGTGTTTCTGTGTTGTTAAAACTAGTGGAAGAAACTTGCAGTCTAAATAACTCACTTTGAGTGCCTTTTAAGCAAAGAGAAACAAATAGCTTAAATAGTGGGGTTGTAAAATTAACTACAAACTGAGAAGGATTACCAGAAATGCATCTGCCTAGTTAACTCAGTCCAGTAACCTCATGTACTTCGCTGTGTGCTTAGGACTCCTGTACAGCCCTGCCCAACAGTTGTCCCTACTCTGAGTGCAGCATTTGTTGATGAGAATTTGCCAGATGGGACTCATCTACAACCTGGGACAAGATTCATCAAACACTGGCAGATGAAGAACACTGGCAATGTGGAATGGAGCTTGGAAACAAAGGTGCCTCCCTTTTTTGTTATTAGTTTAGTTTATACTGAATATAAACTTAAACTCCAGTGGCTTAATTGGGGAAAGTCTTGGAAGGGGAATAGTGGTTTTTAGGGGTGCGCCAATAGAGATTTTTTTTGAGGCTGATCACAATAGCCAGTTTTTAAAGAGGCATATTGGCTGATACTGATCCAATTTTGGATACGCAGCCCAGAGAGTTGCATGCAGCTGGTAAGTCTGTTGTGGTGGAAGAGGTGTGGGGGGACAGATCAAGGCCCTGGTGAGGAAGGTAGTGGGGCCCAGCTGGGGCGGGGAGTAGAGCCCAGGACGGAGCTGTAGCTTGTCTGAGTGTAGGGGGTGGGGGACAGGACAGAGCTGCAGTTTGAGTGGGGGTGGCTCCCACTGCTGCACACAGCCCCAGAGGGCAGGGTGGGGGCTTTTGCTCCTGGATCTGCATGGGGCAGGGCAGGCTGCCACTGATCTCTTCACAGCCAGGGTCAGGGTGGATGGTGGTGCTCGGGGGGGGGGGGGGGCGGC
>JAGPOW010000268.1:1241203-1257284 GCA_030014935.1 Caiman crocodilus | reverse complement strand
AGGTTTAGGTTGGACATTAGGAGGCACTACTTCACAGTTAGGGTGGCTAGGATGTGGAACCGGCTTCCTAGGGAAGTTGTTCTTGGTCCTACCTTGGGCATCTTTAAGAGTAGATTAGATAGGTACTTGGCTGGGATCCTGTGACCCTGGCACTCGTTCCTGCCATTGGCGGGGAGTCAGACTAGATGGCCTGCTCTAGGCCTCTTCTGACCCTAGATATTATGATTATTGGCCATTGGCTTTTTTTTAGGTAATGTGGCCAATAATGTTGCCAATAAATGCCATGTGCATGCACGTGGCCAGCCCAGCAGCTTGGAGAGCAGTATCCATCTGGTAAATCTGTTTGGAGGAGTGAGGGAAGGTGCATGTGGGAGGGGGGCAGGTGGAGGCCTCTGCACTGAGGTAGGGATTGGGGTGGGGCATAGGATGGAGCTGGGAACAGCTCATCTGGTGGGGCAGGGGGAGGATGCATCCCACTGCTGCACGGATCCCTGGGAGATTCTTGGGGGGGTGTACCCCCAAATCTTTGTGTTGGGTGAGGGTGGGCTGCCTGCTATGGGCCAGGGGCTGCGCCAGCCTCTTCCTGGCAGGGCGGCGCTGGGGCTGTGCTAGGGCTGGGCAACAGCAGTGCTGGAAGTGGGGGGTTATGGTGAATTTTTGGGTGACAGCCCCCACCCTGTAGCCACCCCTCCCAGCACTGCAGCTGCCTGCCCCAAGCACAGTACCTGGCCCCAGCCTGCCCTTGCCCTGTGTACACATCTAGGGAACACATGCCCCTCATGGCTCCCTTGGGGTTGTGCGCAGCAACAGGAGCCACCCCCCACTCCCCACATCCCCTGGGCGAGCTGCTCACTGCTCCCTCCCACACCATACCTTGGCTGGGAAATGCCTGCCCCAACCCCATTCCCTCCCTCACCACCGGGGCTTCAGTCTGTCTTCCCCATGCCCCTTCCCTCCCCTCCTGCTCCCCACAACAGACTTTGCCAGCTGGATGCTGTTCTCCAAGCTGCCGGGTTTCATATTGGCAGTCGGATTGGTATTGGCTGATATACCTTGTTAATAATTGGCTGTCAGTATCAGCCCAAAAAATGTCAATGCACCCCTACTCCTGACCTCTCCTATATTTGCTAAGGGAATTCATCCAGAACTCAGAACCTCCTTGCCACATCTGTGCACTGGATTATGCTTATGTACAGCAGTTTCTTTCCCAAAACTGTTCATTCACATTTAAGGGAAGTGAATTCTGGAAAGGATCTATTTTGAGAAAAATGTGTGCAACCTGTCCAGGGAACATTTCACGCATTGTATAGGTAAATGTTCTCATGTAGCCTTAACATACCATGGGGTCCATCACTTGTAGCTTACAAAGTTGTCGTTGAAATCCTGAAATCTGCTGTCCTGCAGATGCTCACATGAAACTGAAGGCTGAACATCCAGTGAACCAGGAGGAGGGGGAGGAAGATATGAGCGGGACTCAGTTTGTCTGTGAAACTGTTATTCGCTCTCTCACGTTGGATGCTGCACCTGACCATCAACCCCTACAAAAGAAGAAATCTCTGCAGAGTGAGTACTTTATTCTGGCTTCTGGAGCTTTAATATTGTTCGGCTGAGCATTGGTAGTAAAATGCCTCACGCTGAAGATTGCTATGAACTTTTAATTGTCTTGTTTCTTTTATTAGACTCTCTGCAAATGCTACAAGAAGCCTTCAGTTACAGTGTCAAACATGAAGAACCTGTTAGGAAAAAAAGTAGTCCCACTTCCAAACCCCAGGAAACAAAGAGCTATCAGCCAGAGGCAATGGAAGGAAATGAGTTTGGTGAGTGAAGGTTGGGGGTCAGATTTCCATCTCAGTGACTAAGCCTGTGGTGAATTCTGTGAGAAGGACTATGAATGTAGGTTTGACAAGAGGTTTGGGATGAATGCTGGTTCAGAGTTTTTATAGAATTGTATGGAAATTGATCAGCATCACCAAATAGTCAGTGTGTCATTAATAAATCTGTACTTTTGTTCTGAACAAATATTTGAAACCAATTTTTGTCTTTAATAATGAAACCAAGATGAGAGGTGTGGGGAGTGATATTAGTGAACATTTGAATTCCCTGTTCAAGTTGTGGTCTGCACTGGGTAGAGCTGGTGCTTATGTTGGTGAGCCCATCTAGAAGGCAGCACATCTTGGCTTTGTGTGAGCAGCTGAGAATTGTGTCAAGATGCAAGCTGATCTTAAATTTGAAAATGAGATTAGTTATTGAGTCCTTGCTGTAGTGAGTGTACCTGGTTTTGGGGTTATCTATATATAATAATATCACCTATCTATTCTTGTGTCTCCTCACTTTTTTTTTTTCTTCTGGGTTAAGGTGCATTTTTTTTCTTTTAATTCTTAAGAGTGAGTTTCAGGCTCTATCTGATCTTTGTTTCCTTGAAGTTACGCTAACTCAGTCACTTTTGGGATGTCTTTTCTCTTTACAGTACCTAGGAGTATTAGCTTGTGACCTCTGCCCTTCAGGGTTCACTTACAAACCAGGGGCAGGCAATGTATTTCAGATGGAGGGCTGCTTAATGAGGTGGTGAGCTTTTGAGGGCGGCATGGATAACCCTGCCCCTTGACAGTTGCCCCACTCCCTGGTCACCATCCTGGGAGTGGAAGTCCTGCCCCTAGCCCCTGACCTTTACCACTGGAAATCCCTCTCCTTGCCTCTGGAAATACTCCTTTAAGAGTGGGAGTTGCCATCTGAAAACCAGAAATAAACCAAATCATACACTAAGAGTCAAACATCTACTATAACATTTGAATTTTATTACAAAAATATTTTTATCATGATTTGTGAACTGTATATAGAGGTGATTGCATAATAACTCAGATATATTCTTAGTCTTGTACAATGGGTGTGGGGGAGTTGAGGGGTGTGGCTGTGTGTGGGAGCACAGGTTGAGTGCAGGGTGTGGTGAGGGTGGGTGGGGGGACCCTGCACATGCACTCCATAGCATAGAAGCAAGCCGGGGCACTTGTAACTGGTGCTGGTGCCTGGCAGGGCCAGCCAGTGCTGCACGTTGTGATGAGGAATGCAGCCCCTGCCAGGTGGTCTCTCTAGTCCCCACACCTATGTGACAGAGAAGGACAGTCCCACGTGCTGGAGCTGGCTGCCTTCACTGCCCCAGCTGGCTCCGGCACATGGGGCTTCCCTCCTGTGTTGCACGTATGCAGGGGCTGCATGTGTACAGTGGGGACTGTCTGTGATAGAAACCTGCCCGGAGGGGGCTGTGTTGCTGACCTGTGATGGTACGTGCTGGCCAAAGCTGTGCACAAGTGCCCCGAGCACCCCTGCCTGCTCCTGCTGGTACCGCTGCTGTCTGCCTGCCTGGGCTGCTTGCCAAGGACTAAATGGGGGGTCCCCATGCCCCCCTCCCTCATACCTGCTACACATTGCCCACCCGAGCTCTGTGCTGCTACTGCCCCCCTGGACATGGGCTCCACGCTGTTGCCAGCCCCAGCTCCACGCTCTAACCTATCTGCAACTCTTCTTCTCCCCACAACTCTGCCCCTGCTACTTCCCCCACCTGCTGCCCAGAGCCAGTGGGACACTGGGGAATCAGAGCAGGGACCTGGTGGCAACAGCCGCCCTGCTCAGAAGCTGTGTGCTGGTTGGGCCCTTCCATAAGGGTAGAAGCCAGGTGCAATATGGCGTGTTGGGGGTGGGGGTATATATTTGGGCATCTCACTCTCATCCTTATAGGTAGAAGGACTGGGCAGAGTACAATTCATTGACGGACACTGTGGGCTGGATGAAAGTGTCTGGTGGGCTGGATGTGGCCCACGAGCTGTATATTGCCCGCCTCTGCTGTAAACAGAGCCAGAAGTACATATGGGTTGCTAGGCAAGCAGCAAGGACAAAGTTGCACATTCATTCCCAAGCTGTAGAGCAGTGATCTCCAACTTTTTAAAGTAGATCAATTCTGGAATTTTAAAATCAACCTAAGACGTACTGCAGTGTTGTTGTCATTGTCTGTCATCCGTGTACATCCGCCCCCCCCCCCCCCCCGCCCCTTGCAGGTCAGGAGGGATCGGGGGAAGGGCAGATTGAGGCAGAAGGAGAGAAAAATATTTGCCCTCTTCCGCCCCCCCCAAAATACACACACAGAGCACAGGTAAGTCTTTGGGGGAAGGGGCAAAGGGAAGAGAAAGGGCTGTTTTGGGCAGATCAAGACCCTAGCCCCACTCCTCTCACCATGGGATTCTCAATCTGGCCTTCACCCCTTCCCTCCGCCAGACTGACCAGCTGGGCTGGCGTTGGGCTGGGAGCATGCACATACCCCCAGCCCAGGATCGACTAAAAGAGGCTCCCCAATCAAAAGGTCAAAAAGACTCCCTCATCAAAAGAGGCTCCCCCCCCAATCAACTGGTTGAGACCATTGCCACAGAGTATTCCAAAAAGGTAGTTTTTCTTGCCAATTAATATTGGCATATTTATTCTCTTGTGCACATGTGGTAAAATTGGATGATATCCTGCACTTGTTTCTCTCCAAGTTTGTAGATGAATGCTAACTTTGGCAGGCAGGTCATCCAGAGTTAATGGCAAAATTCTAGATACATTTTTTTTTTCTCTATTAGAAAAATGTGACATATCTGAAGGGTCAAATATCAGTGAGGAAACCAATGATTGTGAGGATGAAGAGGAGGATGTGAAAGATGAAGTTCAAAGCCAGGGGTCATCTTCTTCAGAGGATTATATCATTATCCTTCCTGAGTGCTTTGATACCAGTCGTCCACTAGGGGAGTCTATGTACAGCTCTGCTCTCTCTCAGCCCAGTATGGAAAAAGCATTAGAGATTGATATGGAGGTTCTGGTTCCTGAAGGTGAAGGCCAGCCACAGGTCCAAAATATCAATGATATTTTAACAACTTCACAAACCCTGGACACAGTACCATTGACTCCAGAAGTGGTCAGCACTGTACCTCAACAGCAAAGGTATGGAGGGAGAAATCTTTCAGTGATGTGAACCAAATTATGTTAAATTGTATTTACTTGATTTTAAGCGTTCTGTGGAAGGTCCTGGCCAGTGGAACTGAGTGCTGGGTGCAAACTAACATAGTTTGCAACTGTGCCATAAAAATTTTAAAAGCAAGCATTTTGGTATGAATGCCCCAGTGACATCCTCAGTTGAGTACCCCCTTGAAAGCCTGTGATGACTATCAAGCAGAAGTTGCAGATGAGGAGAGGGAAGGGAAGGTTTTGCCTGGTTTTTGTTTTGATTTTTTTTTTTTATAGGATTTTTCTTCCTTTCCCACCCCTGCCCCCTCCACAGGGATCCATCCTCTCTTCAGATTCACAACATTCAAGAAACAAGCTTGTCAGCTGCTGAAGAAATCATTTCAACTGCTGTTGATCAAATAAGAGAAGGTATTTACTGGTATATGCAGTAACTTCCATATGAGATTACTTCCTCAATTTCTTGCACACAGCAAATTTTAGAAACCACTGTCATAGGAAAAAATAGAATGCTAAACCAAGTACCAAATGCTAAAGACTAGCCTGTGTAGTTAATGTTACTTGTTAAAAGTAATCTGCTCCAAAAACTTAAAATACTTTTTACAAAGAAAAGGCAGGAAGGGAGTATGATAGCTCACCAGCAGAATGGCACTTTGAAAAGCAGACAGGTCATTTATATATACATCTTATAAAGCTAATGACTATCTTCTGTTAAGCATAGAAATGTGCCTGAAACGTTGAGCAAAGCAGTGTGCCTTAGGGGAGGGACTTAATTAAGCAGAAGTATAATGGTTTGGTGCATCACCTCAAAACAAGATCTATTAACAAAAAGTAGAATGGAAGATATGAAGAAAACTTTAGGAGAAAGTGGCAAATGAAGAATTGAGCTTGGCTAAGCTGGGTGAGCAGAGAGGGTGTAAGGCACTGAGGTAAAACTGCACAAAGTCAGCTGTAGCGAGGGCTAGAATTTTTTTTTTAGGGCCTTGGAGATCAGAAGAAGCTTTAACAATTTTGTAAACCTGTGTAGCACTTGCATAACTGCATTTTTGGCACTTCAGGTGCAGTTTGGATTCCATCTAGCTATGCTTACCCTGGATTTCAGTTTCATAGATGATGGGGTTGGAAGGGACCTATTAGATCATTGAGTCCAACCCCCTGCCACAGGCAGAAATGAGTTCCTTTCTTGAACATGTCCAGTAGTCTGCACCACTGACTGTATGTGCCAAAGGAAACTGAATTACCCAGCCTTATGCAGAATGCTGGTAAATGGTGAAAAGCCATTTAAAAACAAACAGATCTCAAACTGACTAGTGGGTGTTCTGACACGGAAGGAGGACTACCGTCCTATTTTCCGTATGGTCTGGTAGTGATGGCATTTGTTCCTGAAGCAGGCCTATTGGGCAGCCCCAAGGAGAAGGTTTGTGGGCCCAAGAAGGAAGGAAGGAATGTCTTAATGAAGTGGACACTGCCCTAGAAAGAATACCTTGGGTTCCAACTTGGGCCTCTGTTTCCAGTGAGTTAGAAACTTTCCCAGGGCTGCTTCTCTATTTTAATTGATGTAGTGCCCAGCTGTCCTAGCCAGTAGTGCAGCTTAAAAGGTGAAAAGACTACCCTTCTCTTTCCCAGGCACCACCACATTGGTGCTAGTGGAACCCAACCTCTGGACAAATGCCAAAAATTACTGTTACAAGGTCTGATTTAGGCATGTGAAGGTGAATTAGAATAGTCTCGTAGAGCACTTAATTCAGTGTAGTAGGATTAATAAGGCTGGTTGAATATGTGGCTTGTTTTGTTCTTAAGAGACTTAACTGTAAGCTCTGCATTCATTGCTTTCATTCTCCTTTGATCATGATCTATGTAGCTGTATTACCATTTACCAGGTATCATGACTTTTGTTTTCTGCACGTTAAACTTCAGGAGAGGCTGTTTCGTGGTGCTTATGAACACGTATACTAGTTACACGTGAACTCTAGGAATGTTGTTTACTCACTTCTGTTCACCTTCACCTATTGCATCTCTCTAGCATGACTGTTAGATGCACCTGTTCACTTGTTTTTTATTTCTCTTCTAGAGCCCGGAACTGAAGATTTTCTTGAAACGGAGCCTTCAGAAAATGTAAATAATAAATCAAAGTTCCCAGAATGCTCAAGGTAATGAAACAGAGATCCATTGAGTTTTCAGAAATGTGCCTTGACTTCCTTTTGAGCTAAGAACTGCTACATTTGTTTGAGCGAATGCAAAAGGGCACTGTTTTTTTGTTTTTTGTTTTTGTTTTTTTTTTAAATTTTAAGCTCTCCTTGTAACCTGTGGAGATGGAGGTGAAACATATATTGTCAAAGTTCTGTTCCATGTTTTGGCAATTGTTGATCAATTACTTAGGACTAGGCTTTCAAAATAGCTCAGTCAATACTTAGATACCTAAATTTAAGTGTCCAGAGTTGCTAAGAAATGAAAATCTTGCTCTCTTGCTTATGTTCTTCTATTGGAGCTGAATTCTCTTGGATATCCGGTTTGTTTCCTAAGAGTTTGGTAAAGACCAGTAGATCTTAAAGATTTAAAATAAGACCTGGTGAGAATGTGCCACTCTAGCTCCTAAGCTGAGCGTATTCAGTCTAAATGCAATACAGGCATTCTGTTGGGTAGAATTGTTTGTTGAGTAAAAGAGAACCAGTAAGACCAGAAATATTGGTCAGTCTGGGTGTTCTTTTGTAGGTGTTTGATAGGCAGCACTATGTGCTGCTGTATATCTACATACAACTCTTACAAATCTCTCTGGGTGGGTACACTTACCACTCTGCATATAGTGTTTACATTTTTGGGAAGGTTAGTTTTTGGAAAAATTAAACAAATCTTCATAAAAACTCGTTCTTGATATTGTGTCTCTGAAGAAATAGGCTGAACTTCAGAACTATTTAATTGCTTCGCATAATGCCATATCTTTCTCCATTTATTTATTACTAAAACATTTCATATCTATCTATTGGATGAAATGCATGCTTGACTGACACCAAAAACATTTTTCCACAGACATCCCCAGGGAAACAGCATTGCAGGAGGGCTTGTTAAAGGGGCTTTGTCTGTTGCTGCTTCTGCCTACAAAGCACTGTTTGCTGGACCACCCATTGTAGAACAGGCAAGTCTCTGCCTCAAAATTAAACATACTGTGAAATCTGTGAATTTGTTAAAATTCTGCATAGGGCTTATTTTCAATGCAAAAACTCTTTAACTTTTGTAGCAGCAAAATACTAAATGGTAACTCTTTCAACTGCAGCTTTAGTCACCACTTCATTGTTTACATCTTGGAAAGCAAAGTAATTTTAGCAGATCATTAGACTCCAGTTCTAACTGTGAAGGGATCTGTTTCCTAGCCATTGCTTAAAACAGTTTCTGTCATGTTGTGAAGAGGTCTGATTTAATGGTAGCAAATTTTGGTGGGCATCCAGATCTCATTGGGACCTTTCTGCTAATTGAATCAAAGGTCTTAGGTCAGTGAAAACCATGTAAAGATCTCAGTGTTGCTCATGGCACTTTTTGTAACTATCTAGCAAAAAAATCAGATCCATCGTATCTCTGAGAGGCATACATTCCAACCAGGAAGAGCACACACCAACTGCTGAAACTTCCTTCGTCAGGCTAAGGGTTTTGGAACCCGAAAGCTTGTTTAATAACTATTCTCCAGCTATTTGGGTTGGTCTAATAAAAGAGATCAAATTCACCCAAGAAATCTTGTCTACCTACAGCTACATTGGCACTTGAATAGAATCTCAACAGATTGGAAAAAGTCTATTAAGGAGAATGCAGGCAAGGATTTTCCCAGCTATAGACAGGAGTGTCATACCACAATAATTGCTGTAATCCAATCTGTGTTCTTTTTGAATGGTTACAGTTCTAGCATGTCTCAAGTCACTGGGAATCTATTCATGTTTCCATTTTTTCCTAATAACGTAGTTGGGGTGAGAGCTTTTTTCCACCTGGCTTATCAGTTTCAGTTAATATTCCATCAGGACCACAATTTTTTTTTATTTTTAATCTGCTTAATGGTTTTCAAAGTCTCTTCAGAAGTTAGTGGATCTGAAAGGTAGTTCTTAATGAGGCATTGTGGAATGGCTTTGATTCTGTCTTCAACATTAGAATCTCGGTTCAGAAACTCTTGAAAGTGTTCCTTCCACCTTCATTGATGGTGCTGCCTTTTAAAGACTGTTGCCTTTTTAAAACTGCCTGGTAAAGACTATGTTCCATTCTTGGACCTCAGAGGGACAGCTCTTTGTATGCTTGGCCCATAGATAGCTTTGGTTATGCTAAAGAAACTGTGCATGTCATGGCTATCAGCAAACTTCTTGAATTTCTTCTGTTTTCTCTTTCCATCACTTGTTCTTTCACTCTTGAATTTTCCTCTGGGTCTAGGCTTTACTGTAATAAATTCCTTACTTTTGCTGGGAGTTGATGTCTTTCTGCCATGCTTTGAAGATGCTCATTTTTCTGTCAAAGAAACCATGAATTTCCCTATTCTTCTTATTGAATCACAGAGTCTTCACACATCTTGTCTTCCAGTAATTAAAGGTGTCAAGGTCATCAGCAAGGCCAGAGTTTGTCATTGAGGCATTGTTGTAGACTCACTTTTACCAGGGTCTTTCAAGCACTCCATACTGAAATTCTTCCTTGGCTACTGCTTTTGTTTGTCATTTTGGAGCAGCATGAATGCACATGGTGGAACATATCAAATGATCCATCCAGTTGTCTGTCCTCTGTACTGGTCATATTTCTGGTGATATGGATATTATGAAAATTCTGGGCACCTACTATGACATAACCAGGTGCTAGTGTTTTGAGCAGAAGTGTCTTTCATTTGTTGTTTTGGTAGAATAAGTCATTTCTAATGATGAGATCACGATCTAAACACTTGCTCAGGAGAAAAATTCCATTTGAATTGACATTTCCCACGGCTTCCTCCAAGTGTTCCATTCTGTAGCTCAGAGTCTTTGTCCACGCTAGCATTGCAGTCCCCAAGAAGAAATATCCATTTTTGGAACAGATGATAGATCTTGGTCAAGTTTTAGAATAGTGTTCTTCTTTTGTTTCATCTTCATCATCAGTTGGGGTGTATATAATGGTAACTTGCATATTGTCTGTTGGTCAGTTGAAAACGAAGGGCCACGAGCTGCCGGCTGAGTAACAGTCTTGGTCTTGAAAGCAAAACGAGTGCTATAGATGTATCTGCCTTTCAGCCTTTCCTTTACCAAAAAAATGGTATACCCATTGCCATGTTCCGTCAGCTGTCCCACTCCTGCATATCATGGTCTCACTAAGTGTAGCAATGTCAGTATCAAATCATGCAAGTCTCTGGCCACAAGTGCTGTTTGCTCCAGTTGATCACTATTAAGGTTGTCTATCGGTGTGGATGTTCTAGGTTGCAAATTTCATTATTTGATTTAGACTGCAGATAGTGATCCTACTGGATGCATTTTTCCAGTCAGGTGAAGTGACTGACAGACTGCTTTAGGGCACCTTTTTTAGTCCTCTCCCAATACAGGGTGAGCAAAGTGGATCCTAAATAGTCCTGTTCAGTCATGATCGCAGCTGCCAAATTGTACACGTATCTCAGTTCAGCGTACAAAAACAACCATCATAGTCATCATCTGTGTATGCTTGGCTAGGGGTTTCAAGTAATCACTAGCACTTGCCCCTGTTGCTGCTTATCCATCACCATAGGACTTGCTATTGAAGGAAGATTCCTGCACAGTCTTCATTTTAAGATGGGGATGCTGTTTGTTGCACATCAGCAACCATATGATACTTTTTTTTTTATAGCAAAGGAAACCTTAATCTGATAGCTAGGAAATCTAGACAGCTGGAGGTTTCTGTTCCACTGCAGCCTTCTTCCACCTTTGCAGCCACTGAAGTATTCTTGCTTCATCTGCCTGTTCTACTGTTGAAGAAGACCCTTTTAAATTATTTTTATATATGGGTCACTGTTAGTCTGGAAACCTTGCTTTTGACCTTGCTGCCATGGGTGATCTTACCAGGAGTTCAGAACTCCAGGTAGCATTGCTTAGGGGTATTGGTAACACACAGGCCTCTCCTTGGAGAGGTGATGTCCTTGGAGATGCATTTTAAAAGCGATCACATTTTTCAGCCTGGTCAGCATAGCAATGAGAGTGGAGTGGGGGTGGGGAAAGAATATCATACCTTTTATTTGATGAAGTTATGTTGGCATGTATTTCATCACTGGGTAGACCAGTGGTCCTCAACCTTCTAGCCCCTTGGGTAGGATGTGGTACTGGGCCAGTCTTGTGAACTCTTTCAACCCCATGTGCAGGGCTGTGTCATCAGATCTGCAGGGCTCTGCGCAGGTTGGGAAATTTTGCAGTGGAAGAGCAGTGGCAGTATTTAGTTGTTGTGGCTTACAGAGCACTGTTGGCATGAGGTTGAGCACTGTAGCTGTAGGCTCAACTTATACTCCCAAAAGTTTTTACTACTAGAAGCTGCATCTCTGCTCAGGAGGTCTGCTGATCTATCTGTATTAGTTCAGTTGTGCCAGTGGTTCTTTCTAGTCAGGGCACCTCCTGTAACTTTATTTTGAATTTGACAATTCTCCAATTGAGAACCACTATAATGCTGAGTCAGGTCCTATAGAGTGTCATTCAGTTACCAAGCCAAGTCGAAAGGCATATATCACAGCACCTTTGAAACCAGAGGCAACATTTTTTTTATATTGTTTTACAGTAGGGCTCTGAGGCTCTGTGTTATTATTAAAAAGAATTTGTAAAACATAGGATCATGTTTGTAAATTATATAGCTATAGATTTTACACTGACATTTCAAAGCTGCATTGCCAGTCCTAGCCAATATCATTTATTTAACTTTATTGTCCTCAAATACT
The DNA here is from genome assembly GCA_030014935.1 of Caiman crocodilus. Taxonomy (NCBI): domain Eukaryota; kingdom Metazoa; phylum Chordata; order Crocodylia; family Alligatoridae; genus Caiman; species Caiman crocodilus. The sequence goes on along the minus strand of JAGPOW010000268.1, from coordinate 1,245,418 downwards.
CTAATCAAAGTAGTTTTGTGGTAAAGTGATTGCACGCACCAATAACCAAACTCTTCATATAATGGGTTTCTCTCTTTTTTAAAAAAATATTAAAAGGGCAGAATAAGAGACAGGATACCTCCCTATCCCCCAAGCTACCTAAATTTGTGGTTCTTAATTTGGGTGCTGTTTCCACCACTGCAGCCATGTGGAACTGTACCATATGTCTCCTGCAGAACCAGATCAGGAAATAGTTATAGTAAGAGTGCCTGTCATCTGTCCCATGTACCTCTTTCGAGGAGACAGGTGTATGGGGTCAGACTGGGAAGTACTGCAGTGGGAGTGGGCACTCCTGCCATACCTATTTTTCCTTAAAAAACATTGAGCTATGCCAACAAAGCCCTTTTACCTAGAATAATAGAAAAATAGGGCTGAAAAGGACCTCATGGGGTCACCTAATCTAACCCCCTACTCAAGGCAGGAATATCACTACCCAAACTGTCCCACACAAGTGTTTTGTGTAGCCCAGTGGTTCTCAACCTTTTTGGACCTTAGGTGGTCTTCCTTATCTCTTGTGAATTTATTGGCATGCAATTTCAAAAACCTAATTTATAGGTTACTGTGCTTACTTCCTTGCAGAGGGGCATGGCATTTGAGATGGGGGAATCATCAGGCAGCTGTAAGCCTGAACCTGCAATTACCTGCTTAATTTATCTCCTAACCTCACCCTGGTTGAGAATCACTGGTCTAACCTATTCATTACACTGCAGAGACAATGCTGTCATACACCTACCATAGCCTAAAGACATCAAGAACACCATAATCTGTCACAGATAAATTAGGAGGGCACTGTCAGTATTCTGAGTAGTCCTGAGCCAGGAAACTTAAAACCAGTTAAAGTATTTTGAATTGAAGAAGTGGTTTTTTTTTTTCCTTTTTTTTTTCTTCTCTCTCTCCTTTTAAGGAGCCTACAGCTACAGAAGAGCAGACTGCCACTCTCTTAGCCAATCTGTGTGAGATGGGATTCTGTGACAGGCAACTAAATCTGAGACTGCTGAAGAAATACAACTATAACATGGTGCAAGTAGTAACTGAATTGCTGCAGATCAATAACAGTGACTGGTATGGCAGCAGATACTGAATCTTCCTGGTGGCAGAAGCACCTGTACTTGAGCAGACTCTTATTAAACATCACAGCAGCAGCAGGCTATTCCTCAGTTTCCTTCTGTTTTGGGGCTGTTTGGGTAGAAGCATTTAATTTTAATTTGTCATACGCTCTTTGATTCCTTTACTGAAATCTTAAATGCAGCACTTGTCACAGCAGTTCTATGAACCAGACCAGAATTTTAACTTTACTTTAGACGCCAGATAGGTAGAAGAGTTTTAAAGTCTGATTTGATACTAAATCCCTTTGTTACCTGGGAGTCAAGTAGAATGATTTTAAATTTCAGGACAAATGAGAACGTCCCCTTTTTATTGTGTGCAAGATGCTTTTAAACAGGTGGAAGCTTTATGTTGTTGACCATAATGTGAACAAGCATAGGGGGAGAAGCCAGACATTGCTGTAAAATCTCAACTTATCTGTAAGATTTGTCCACAGCTAGCAGAATGTCACTTGTAGTGACAGTTTAAGTAATTGATTTTTTTCTAATGCATGATGGTACTGTAACAATAGACTATATACATGCATAAAAAGCATTCTAAACACTTCTTTAAAAAATGTTCACACAAGACAAACCATGACGGATTTTTTTTTTTTTTTTTTTTTTCAAATGCTGAAACCTAATGTTAATTTAAACTTAATTAAGGCATTAAAATAATGCAGTGGAATGAACTATGGACATTAATTCACCAGCAGCTCTTGCATATTGCTAGTAATGATTGTACAAGATTTATCTTCAGCAAAAATAGTCAATATAAAATATTGTTAAGAATGGAATATAAGGCTATACATACCTTTTAAGAATCCTTAGGACTTTCCACAGAGTGAAGGTTTGACTGTTGTTTTCTCTAAATTATTGCAGTGCAAACCTTTTGATTGATTGTTTGATATTATAGAGAAAACTTGAATGTGTAAAGCCTGTACTGGGGTGGGGGAAAGTGAACTCGAGTAATAATTGGGAATGAGGGAGGGAGGGAGGATTTTAGTTAAGTTTGTGTACAAAAAGGCAGTAAACTCCAGCAGCATCAACTGTTCAGTCTCCCATTATGGATTGACCAGGATATCAATATATTTCTGGAGATCTGGCCCACTTTCTCTTCTGGGTGCCATTTTGGTTTGGATAGTATTTGATACAGCTGGAAAATTCCCTTTTAAATGCAAAGTAAGGTCAGGGTTTGATTCCTGTAATCCTCAAGAAACCATTAACGTATACTACTCTGCAATGGCATGCCAACAGATCATACCTTGGAGCCTGGGTCTGGCAGTAGTGTTGGCTACATCAGTTGAAGAGAAAAATGCACCAACTTCAGCACAGTTAAAACCACTGATAATTAAAATGTTTTAAATCCTGATCACTGCTGGTTCAAAGTAAGGTGTTGCTATTTTGACAGGGTTTTGCTAAGTCTGTATCAGTATTGTGATTGATTAAATGATCATTAACTGTAAAATAAACTGAAAAGATCTGTAATGTAGTCCTTTAAAAGATGCATAGTTTCTTCAATTACTTTAATGGTATAATAGAGTTTTGTTTTAATTTTTTAATAGAAGTGCAAGACAACATTCTGTTTAAATGGGGTTTTGTTAATACTTTACAGAAAATACTCCTTCCCAGTCTACTTTTCTGTGCATTGGACCAGATTTAGATAATTTCATTACTTGGCAAATTTTGTTTTAACACTTCTCTATTACATACAGCACTTGTCCCAACCTATGCAAAACCTGTCCCTAAGCACTGTTGCTTTCACTGACAGAAGAATAAGGAGGATAGCCTGTAATATCTGGCAAACCATCTTGCCAGAGAGGCATCTTATTTGACTGGGATTGCCCAGCAAGCAAGTCTTTCTGTTTTATGTACCTTTACACTTACTTTGTATTTTTTCCATTTGAGCTGCTTCACATAATAAAACACTAAAGTATTTGTAATAAATGGATTTGTTGCAGTTATAAATGTCAGTATTTCAAAGGCTCCTTAGTTTTACCCACAGCCAAATGCTTGGGTTACTTTTACCATTACACATCTAAGCTCTTCTCTTGTAGCCTGGTGATTTATTTTATATATATATATATACATATATATATTTTTTTAGGTTAAAAATGCTAAAATTCAAGGTATGTTTCTGTTGGCTTTGTATATTTTGTTAATGAATGCATGATATATTTATAATACTCTATAGTGCAAATAAAGTCTCTGTATATTATTTAGAATAAGCACTTTAAAGTCTTCAAATGTGATGGGAAGAGGAGGAAAATCTCTCAATCATAATAATAAAAATGTTTTTTTCTTTTTCCCTTCTTCCTGTCTGCTTGTCCAACCTGTTTGCTAGTTAACATGGGGGGTAGGAACCTTCCTACCTTAAGTACAGTATTGGTATTGACATTAGAGGGTCTCAATTTTCATTTAATTTAGTATATCCTTTTAACAAGAAGGCACCAGGTTAACAAAAAGTATATATCAGGCCCACTAGTCTTGTAACGGTCACTTGGTTAACTTGCAGAACCGTATTCTACTTTTTTGTGTATAAAATTGGACATGACTTCTCTGCCCCAGGATGAGTAATTTAGCTAGCTCAGACTGTCAAATTCACTTTGTGTCCTAGGGCCAGATCTGGACTGTGGGGCTCTCTCAGCTCGATCCAGCCTGGAGCATGGGGTGGTTTCAGCCTGAGGTATATAGTGATAACAGCTCCAGCTCTGATGCAGGCAGCATATACAATCCTGTATATGGCATTGGGCAGGTGGCAGGGCCAGCACCTGAGGAAATAGGGCCACAGTAGTAGCAATATACAAAGCATGCAGAGAGCAACTGGGGCTCTACCAGCCCTAACTTGGCCTCCTGCTGCCAGTGACCATGTCCACAATTCCAGATTCTGTAGCAGGCCACTTCTCCTCCTGCTCCACCCTGACCAAACCCCCACAACTTCTAGTAGTCCTGTGGGCCTAACACCATGGTTCTGCAGGATGGATCTGGCCTATGAACTAAATGTTTTTGACTTGTCAGTTCTGTTGAAAGATTAGCTAATTCATCTCTTGCCTTAACCTGTTTTGGGTTTGTTGGGTTGGTTGTTTTTTTTTTT
>JAGPOW010000268.1:1218748-1229641 GCA_030014935.1 Caiman crocodilus | reverse complement strand
CCTGTGACCCCAGCACTCGTTCCTGCCATTGGCAGGGGGTCAGACTAGATGGCCTGCTCTAGGCCCCTTCTGACCCTAGTTACTATGAAACTATGAAATCTGATCAGCCGCAAAGTTTCCTCACGTGTGTGGATGAGCTCTACCTGACTCAAGAATTCTATGGGCCAACAAGAGGTAAAGCATTGCTGGACCTGGTACTGGCCAAAGGGGATGACCTAGTCAGTGACCTAAGAATCAATGGAAAGCTGGGTGATAGTGACCACAAGCTGATCACCTTTACTATCCATCGCAAAGCTGGCAAGTCAGTCAGCAATACAGAAGTCCTTGACTTCAGGAAAGCTGACTCTGACAAGCTCAGGAGGCTCGTTGTCAAGGCCCTAAGGGACCATGATTTAACAGGAAGAGGAGTCCAAGAAGAGTGGTTGCTCCTGAAGGGAGCAAGCTTGACAGCACAAGGGATGGCCATCCCATCTCAGAGGAAGGGTAGCAAAAGGGCACAGCAACCCCCTTGGCTCAGCAGGGAACTTGAGGACCTCCTACGCCTCAAAAGAGAGACTTATAAATGATGGAAGGCTGGAATAACCACCAAGGAGGAGTACTCGGCACTGGTCTGTACCTGCAGGGAGCAGATTAGGAAAGCCAAGGCTGCAACTGAGCTCCATCTGGCTTCCCATATCAAGGATAACAAAAAGTCCTTTTTCAGGTATGTAGACAGTTTGAAAAAAAACAAGGGTAACATTGGACCCCAAACCAAATGGGACAGCTGGTAACCAACACCCAGAACAGGCCAGTCTGCTTAATGAGTACTTTGCGTTGGTCTTTCATCAGTCCAGTGGGACCACCTTGCCTAGCAAGACATGGTACAACCAGGGTGAGGGTGTATTTACACCCAGCATCGGTGTTGATCTGGAAAAGGATCACCTTGAGAAGCTGGACTCCTTCAAGTCAGCTGGTCCAAATAGATTACAACCTACAGTATTCAAGGAGCTGACAGGTGTCATAGCCCAACCATTGGCAAAAATATTTGAAAACTCATGGCACTCAGGTGAAGTACCTGAACCTGGAAGAAGGCCAGCGTGGTACCCAACTTCAAGAAAGGGCAGAAAGTAGATCCCAGGAATTACAGCCCAATCAGCTTGACCTCAATCCCGGTAAGATTCTGGAGAAGATTACCAAGGAGACCCTTCTGGATAAGCTGGCTGAGGGCAACATCCTGAGGGACAGCCAGCACGGGTTTGTCAGGGGTAGGTCTTGCCTGACTAATCCCATATCCTTCTATGACCAGGTGACATATCACCTGGAAAAGGGAGAAGAGATTGACATCATATATTTGGACTTTAAAAAAGCCTTTGATCTGTTGTCCCATGATCTCCTCATGGAAAAATTGGCCAGCTGTGGCCTTGGCTACGTCACAGTCCAATGGCTGGGGAATTGGCTCCCAGGTCGGACCCAGAGAGTAGTGGTTGATGGTAGCAAATCATTATGGTGCTCCGTGACCAGCGGTGTCCCCCACTGTCCTTGGACCAGTTCTCTTTAACATCTTTATCAATGATATGGACATCGGTGTCAATAGCGTACTGGCTAAGTTCATCGATTACACTAAGCTTTGGGGCATAGCGTCTACACCTGAGGACAGTCTAGTGATTCAGGCTGACTTGGATAAACTTAGTAAGTGGGCAGATACAAACCTAATGATGTTCGATACCAATAAATGTAAGATGCTCCAACTTGGGGAAAAAAACCTGCAGCATACTTGTAGGTTTGGCAGTGCTACACTTGCTAGCACCACAGCTAAAAGAGACTTGGGGGTCGTGATTGACCAGAAGATGAACATGAGCCACAAATACGATGTCGAAGCTGGTAAAGCAAATTAAACTCTGGCTTGCATCCATACATGTTTCTCAAGTAAATCTCAGGATATCATATATACTGTACTTGGCCTTGGTGAGGCTGCAGCTGGAGTACCGCATCCAATTCTGGGCTCCACAATTCAAGGAGCATGTGAAGAAGCTTGAGCGAGTCCAGAGGAGAGCCATGTGCATGATCAAAGTGCAAGAGAATAGGCCTTATGAAGAGAGGCTGAGAGCCATGGGACTCCTCAGCCTGGAAAAGTGCAGGCTCAGGAGGGACCTGGTGGCAGCCTATAAGTATATATAAGGGGTGTACTTCGGGATCTGGGGGAACATCTGTTCACCAGAGTGCCCCAAGGAAAAACAAAGACCAATGGTCATAAACTCCTCCAAGATCATTTTCGGCTGGACATTCTTTACTGTCCAAGCCCCCAAGACCTGGAATACACTTCCTCTAGAAGTGATGCAGGCATCTACTCTGGACTCATTCAGAAAATGCTTGGGTGCTTATCTTGCTGGGATCCTTTGACCCTAGCTGACTACCTGCCCCTAGGGCAGGGGGCTGGACTTGATCTTCAAGATCCCTTCCAGCCCTAGCGTCTATGGAATCTAATAAAAGATATCACGTCGTTTCAAATAACCTTGAATTAAACATTTATGTTTTTAATTCATTCATTCAAGAAACATAATCCATGATTTTTTAACCCTTAGTGCTATTGTGATCTTAGCCAATTAGCAATATTGCATCTGACTTTGCACTGCCTACTTCCGACCGTAACTCCAGATGCCAAAATGGTGGCCAAATCTCAGAATCTGAATTGAGTCTGGGGACCAATTTAAAGGTCCAAATCGACTCAAAGCAATCCGAATCTTCGGCATGATGATTCAGGCAGTCCCCGGCTGCAGCATGCTCCCCCCCAATATAGTGTGTCACTATGGCAAAGTAGTGGCTAAAAAAAACCATGTGCCATGCACACAGTGCAGTATGGGTGGTTACTGCTCTGTGCTTTAGTGCTTCCTAAAGGAAGTATACTAAAGCATGGTGCAGTAACAATGTCACCGTAGAGCAACATGTAGACACACCCTATATTCTTCAGTTCAGGTACTGCAGTATACATTTAGAAAAGGTAACCTGTTAAATCAGTGGTGCATAGCCTCTAGACTATGGGCTGGATCCAGTCCGCAGAGCCATATCAGCTGGCCTATGTGGCTCCCTATGGGTCCAAAAATTTGGCAGCAGGGGAACAATGGCAGTTAGCACAGACACTTCCTCCCTCCCCCACAATTTTTCAAGTCCAGGGCCATGTGATATGGAGTGGAACCCAATCCAGTGTACAGGACTGGGGCCATACATCAGGCTGGCCCCATCTGGCACATTTGAGGGTTAGCCAGATGGGGCCCTGGCTGGTCTTGTTCCAACACTGGATCAGACTTGTGGATCAGATCTGACCTGAGGACCAACTGACCCCACACCATTCATCCAACCTGTGGGCCAAAAGATGGGGCACCAGTTCATTAAACTAACAGCAGTAAATGACTCATAAAATTTATTTAGGCTTTGAAGTGAGTTAAAACTGCCCCCAGTTACAACAGTTTTGTAAAAGACCTCTCTTCAGGTTGCTCTTTTTCCTTCCCTGATTCCTGTTTTTGTTAACCCTTTTCTCAACAGCTCGGGAAAGGCAGAAATGTCCCAGACTGTCTCAGAAGCCCACATGCCAGAAGTTTTCTTCAGCCAGCCACAGTCGAAGTACAGAGGTGAAGAAATCAAATAAACTGAAGGGTACAATGCTCTTCACCAAGAGTCAAGGTAAGAGCTATCTGAAGAGTGGGCTTAGGAAGGTCTCTTTCATTCAGAGCCACACTGAGGGACTCAAGAGAGTCACCAAAAAAAAGGTGGTATAGGAACCAGACTTGGGACCTTAAAGGCTAGTGTTATACCAGTAAATAAAGTTGGGTATGGATCGAAACTCGAGTTCCAAAGACCTTACGTCTAAGAGAATCTGAAAACCACATTAAAATGCCATAACTTGAGTTCACTCAGAAGTGATACTCTTCAAGAAAAGGTCATCAATAGACACTGAGATGCTAAATTCTCCTGCAGCATCTGCCAGTGTTTTGACATGTCATAAAGAGTTTTTCCAGCAACTTAATGAAGCTAAGACTTTTAGAACCATCTCAGATTAGTAAGTAATACCAACAAATATGGACATGCACTTCCTGTGCTATACCACACAAGAGAAAAATTGTTATGTGGTAGGAGACCAGGGAGGAGGTTCTGAGAAATTCAGTGCTTAGGCAAATGTTAAACTTCTTTCAGTAGCAAGATGCTCAGCTGTTGGGGGTTGCTGCTGTGTGCCATCTAACTCTGGTGCAAGGTCCTGTTATAACCTAGATTTCTATCCTCCACTTGAATCTTCAGGAACCCAGAGCATTGATGAGCACTCCTCTCCCACAGATATTCATAGTATTTGAACTGAAACTAAGGCAGTTGCTCCCTGCAATGTTGCATCTTCCTGTGAATTTATATAAAAGGGTATGCTGGATTTTGCTGTACCTATGAAAGCATAGCTCTAGGTTCATGCCTCTTCCCCCTTAACCCAAAATATAACTTCACAGCTTCAATGATCCTTCAAAACACTCCTCAGTAGTGTGACTAGGATGGGGGAACTAGGACAGCTACCCCAAACACTGACATGGCAGGGGGGTGAAAATACCTGCCACTGCTGCCTCACAAAGGCACCAAGAGTGTGGCAGTAACTGTAAGTCGCTACTGCCATTGTGTGTGTGGCAGTTGACCCAAGCTAATCGCTATGCCTCTACCTCTTCTCTTTACCACATTCCTTTGCTTGGATGTTGTCTTTCCATCACCTTTAGTAGTATATTTTGTTAGACTGTAAATCCATTAAAATAAAAGCAATCACCTTTGCAGGTATGCAACACCCAGCACAAACAAGGCTTCTTCCTGATGGGAGCCTTTTCATCCTGTTTTACTATAAATAACTTACGGAAGCATAAGGGCAAATTATCTTTCTTACTGCCATTTCTCTCTTATTGTACAAGACATACTGAAGTAAGACATTTTAAATCAGTGACAGCCCTGACTCAGAAACCACATGAGTAGTCACTATTAACCAAAAAGTTAATATACTACCTATTTGCCTAGGTGAATTATGGCACGAATAATCAATAAAGAAAAACCCTTTGTTGAGTTTTTCTGTAAAGAGCCACAAATGATCATTTAAATGAGTCATTTTTAGCCCTGAAGTGCATCCCCACCAAAAAATGGCATGCTTCCACACTTCTAGAAACTAAGCCAATGAAACTTGCTTCATTGAAGCAAGGCCAAAGTATGGCCCATGTGACAACTGTGGCCCACCAGCCCCTTTGATATGACCCATAGGCCAGTAGTACCTTTTTTTTTGGAAACCTCTGATTTAACAGTTTAAAAAGTGTGGTCCATAGGCCAAAATGCAGCCTACAAACCCCTTGGATATGGTCTGCTACCCAGAACTACCCCTTTGAAATGGCTCTTCAGAGACAAAGCTTTGGAAACTTCTGTGCTAGAGGCTAGCAAATGTGCCAGAGACATCCAGGCATATATGTCATAGCTCCATTGCTTTATTCCAGGGGTGGGCAGTTATTTTGGGCAGAGGGCTGCTTACCCAGTTTTGGCAGGCTATCAAGGGCCACACAGGTAGCCCTGCCCCTTGACAGGTGCCCTGCCCCCTGGTCACTATCTTGGGACCAACATCCCAATCTCTTGGGACAAATGTCCAAGAGCCAGCACCAGTGGGGCCCAAAGCAGGCCACAGGTTGGCAGGGGTCTGTGGAGCCGGACTAGGCTGCACCAGCAGAGCAGGGGGAGCTGGCCTGGCTCCATAGAGCCCCTGCCAGCTGGGACCCCACATTCCTGCTACCCTGCTCTAGGCCCCACCAGCCTGGCCCTGGGACACTGGTGTGGGTTCCGTGCTCCCGCTGGCTCCCCACCTGCTCACACCCAGTGCTCCACAGCCCCACGGTACAGGCGAGAGGCAACACACAACCCTGACCTCCTGCTCGCCAGCAGGCAAGAAGTTGGAGCTGAGAGTGGGGAAAAGTGGCCCCTTGCCCACCCCATGGCCAGAACTCCCCACTGCAGGTGCTTGCAGCCCGCGTGGGGCTGTTTGGGGCAGGCACAGGTAGGCTGCAAGTGCCTGCAGTGTGGGGCACCAGCCATGGGGCAGGCAAAGGGCCACTTTCCTCCACGCAGGGAAGGAGCCCAGGGAAAAGCTGAGTGCGGGGGGGAGCGGCCCCTCCCCCGCCCCACCCTGCAGGTGCTCACAGCCCATATGGGGCTGTCCAGAGCGGACACAAGCAGCCCCATGCGGGCTGTGAGCAGCTGCAGTGTGGGGCACTGGGCATGGGGGGGCTGCTTCACCCTCCGTGCTCCTTCCTTGCCCGGGCCCTCCTACTTACCTGAGCTTCCTGCGCCATGGCAGCCACGTGCTCCCAGCCCAGAAATCGTGGCTGGGAGCCGGGGCTGGGTGGGCCCAGTTGTTGGAGCCCGCCAAGCTTCCCCTGGGTCCTACTGCCTTTGGTTCTTGTCATTTTTGACAGGAACCAATGGCAGAGAAATATTAATTTTCTACATTTTTTTAGGAGGCCCCGCAGGCCGGATAGAATGGCCTCATGGGCTAGATCTGGCCCATGGGCTGTAATTTGCCCACCTCTACTTCATTTTTTTATCTTGGATTCCCCTCCCCCCACCGTTTTTCGATTGACTGTATACTCCAGGCTCCCTTACATTCTACCTTCACTTCCAGCTCACTTCCCATGCTCTCCATGTTCTCCCTCCCCACTTTTCTCCATCTACCCTTCAGTTGTTCCCAACTGTTAATTCAGCCAAACATCTTGCAAAATACTACCCATGAAATAAATTAGAATCAAAACAAAAATTACAAAGTTGGCAGAATTAACATCCTGTTTGTGACCATCTTTCCCTCTTTAAATCTGTAAAGATTTAAGGGCCATTTCATTCTATTAGTGTGGCTCTGTCTCAGTTGTGTCAGCAGATAGTCAAAGAATCATGGAAGAGAACTCAGAAGGCCACCTAGGCCAACCTCCAGCTTAAGGCTGGAACATACCTGTCTAAACCATCCCAGCCAAATATTTGCCTAACATGCATGTGAAAGTTTTCAGTGATGGAGATTCCACACCCTCTCTAGGAGGTCATTTGTAATGTCCAGTCTAATTATCTTTGGTTGCAATTTAAACCATTAGTTTTTGTCCTGTCCCCTGTGGATGCAGAGAACAGTTAATTGCCATCCTCATTACTATCCTTTTTGTAACTGATGATTGTTATCAAATCCCCCCTCAGTCTTCTGTTCTGCAGACTAAATAATCCCAGTTCTTCCCAACTTCTTCATATACCATGTTTTCTAGGCCTTTAACTCTTTTTTGTTGCTTTCTTCTGTGTTTTTTTCCAATTTTTCCATGTCTTTCTTGAAGTACAGGACCCAAAACTAGACATAGTTTTGCAGGTGAGGCCTCACCAGTGTTAAAGAGAGTGTACAACACTCCTGTTAATATATTCTACTATGCTATTAGCTTTTTTGCAATACTGTGCTGTTTACTCGCATTCAGCTTGCAGTCTACTGTATCCCTCAGGATCCTGTCTGCAGTATTGAAGCCTAACCTGTCATTCCCCAGTTTGTATGCCCCATCATAAACATAGTACTTTACACTTGTCTTACTGAACGTCATCCAATGTATTTCAACTCATTCTTCCAGTTTATCAAGGACATTTTGTAGTTGACTACCATATCTTCCAAAGTGTCTATTACCTTGCATAATGTGTCATCTCACATGTGCATTCAATCTCATCTTCCGTGTCCTTAATGAAGATATCTGAACACTACTGAATTCAGAGATCCAGTACAGACCTCCACTCAACACCTCCCAGTTTGACATTGAGTCACTGATGACTGTTTCTACTGCCTAACCTGCCTTCAGTGGAACTAAAACATAACTTCTACACTTGTTAGCTAATACACATTCATACACTGATTTGTCACAATAGGGGACAGAGACCTGTTCTGCTGTAACTCTGTTGGCTAATTGTCCTCAGTAAGAGTTCAGGGAGGTGGACTTGCAGAGACAAGTTTTTGATGAGAGAAAGTAACAAAAGGTTCAAAAATAAGATCCCACTTGTTTACCCTTAAGAAAAGAAAAGCTTATAGTGATCTGGGAAAATGTGCTTAAAAAAAAAAAGAAAAAAAAGGGAAAACTAAATGTTAAATATGTGACTTAAAGAGTTTGTGAGCTTTTGGGCATTTTTACATGTAGGCTTGGAGTGAGTGGCTGTACCAGCCTCTTCCCAGTGTAGGGGGCTGGGCCAGGAATTTGCTCAAGGTGAGGGTGGGGGGCTACGGGGTGGGCTATGGCCACCTCAAAATTCCCTGTAACCACCCCTGCCAGTGGTGCTGCCACCCACCCTGCCCCCGCCCAGTCCCCCACTGGGAAGAGGCTGGCACAGCTCCTGGCCCTGAGCCCACAGCACGCAGCCCGCCCTCATCCCTTGCAGAAATCTGGGATGGCGCATCCCCCCCATGCCTCCTCCAGGGGTGCGAGCAGCAGCATGGAGCCGCGCCATGGCCCCTGGACAAGCCACTCACAGCTCCTAGGTCATTGACTGCCTTGGCTGGATAGCATCTGCTCCTGTCCCTGCCTGACTTCCTCCCTCACCATGGGGGCCTCAACCTGCCACTCACCCCACTTCTCTCCCCTGTGCCTCTTTCCCCACAGCAGGCTTACTGGCGGACACTGCTCTCCAAGTCTGGCTGCATTCCTGGCTGTGTGCATGCTGCAGCATTTATTGGTCATATTATCAGCCACACTGGGCAAAAAAAGCCAATTGCCAATAATGTTAATTTCCCTTTTATCAGTGCTGAACCTATATGCCACTAATATATTCGTGCACTTCTAGTAATTAGCCTTACTGCCTGCAGCTCGCTGTAGTCCTTGCAAGCCAGCAGACTCCTCCAACCTGGAGTGTTCAGTCTCCTGCAAGCCTTTGTCAGACAGCCTGCTATACTCCATTTCTTCTTCACCTTTTTCTCCAATCTGTCCCTTGCCCTGTTTGATGCAGTATTTCAGGTCATGCAGCCTCAGCTTCAGGCGCTCTCTTTCAGTGAAAGCCAACACTTTAACACCCAGAGGTTTCTTACTTTCTATAAACTAGTTGTAACACATGCTAATAAAGTCCTTAATTATGTTTCATTCGGTCCCTTTGTTAAGAGTCCGTACAGTACTATCTCCTGTGCTAACAACAGATTTCTTTTGATGACACTCAGAAAATGGCAGACCCTTTCCCATACCCCCTTTACACACATACACTCCTGGAACACACATTCCACTATTTCTTCTTCCTTGCACCTCTCCCCTGGGCACCTTCATGAACTTAACACGCCCCATCTGTGTTATACCTCTGTGACTGGCAAAATATTTCTTACAACCATCCTTGCTAGGTCAGGATTTTTGCCTTTTAGTTGTTTACCTGCCACCACTCTCCGCAACTTCTTACTTCCATGGGCACCACCCTCTCTCCCTTACTGTTTTCATCAATTTCTTATGATCCTTCAGGACCTCCAGCCCTTCCTTCCCCATTTTTACCATGGCATAAAACTTCCCATCTTGATGTAATGAATTGGTGGTTGCTACACCCATGGACTATTCAGAAAGGTCTGATATATTCCCCATTTCCTCCAAATTGCAGCTGCATGAAATTGGGTGACATGCACTGGTTTCCCCTCTCCCTCCATTACTGCCTTGCATATTACATTTACATATTTTGCATAGAAGAATAATCTCAAGCCCAGCAGCCCCCCATTTCTCTTGCTTTGTACAGTTCAAATCTATCCAATTTTTCTCTTTTGGCATTGCAGAAGAACACACGCGTTCACCACCCTGAGACCTTGAAACAAACACCCTGACTCCCCTTGTTCAAGCTGAATTTGCATACTACAGAGCAGCTTCTCCACAACAGAACTTCCCTACCCAGGAGAACCATTCCACCGACCAGTTCTCCAGGGCAATATGAAACAGTTTAACAAGAAAGAAGCAAAATTTATCATCCTGCTTCCCATCAGATACCTTTGAGGTAAACAAACTGGTCCAACTTCTATTCAAGCCTAATTTGTACAAAATGAACTTTCCCACCCAGGAGAACTTATTCCATCTCCAAGTTCTCTTGTGCAATAGAAAGTTTTGTTTCTACCTGGGAGAAATTTTACTATCCTTGCATTCTTCTTTGCCTAAGGAAGCCCATGAGCCCAAAAGTTTGAAAATTAAACCACTTTTTTTGCAACTGTCTAGTTGGATTTATAAAATATATCACCTCTACCACAAGAGTTCTGACTGCTTTTGCCTTTAGACCAACACAGCTACAACCTATATCCATGACACATTTCCCTCTATACTTCTGTCTGCTGCCATGTCTGTGGGAATACAATTCCCATATATAGAACAATCAGTAGTAGCACAGCCTTAACTGCTGCCACTTTTCTGGCAAAGGAGAGTCCTTCCAGACCATAACCAAAGTATGTGCTGTAGCCTTGCCTCACTTTTTCCTATGCTGTATTACTTTTCCCCAAGCATCCACCAGGATCCCTAGCACTGATTTCTCTCTCTTGTTTCAAGGTCCAACTTCTCCAAGTCCCTCCAGTTCCCCATTTGCATTATAGTGTTTTTCACTCTATTTAGTTTAGCTCCTGTCCCTTCTCCATACTTTGATGTATGCTTTAGCACCCTTTCCATTGAAAATCTATCTCCAACTACTAGATTTATATCATCCATGTATAATACCCACCCACCTTCCCAGGCCCACCCCGGCCCATGGCTGCCCCACCTGGCCCAGCTCCCATCCCTTTAAAAAAAAAGCCCACACTCACCAGCTGTTGCAGTGGCCTCAGGGCTTGTGGGTGCTTATGGCAGAGACCCCCACCATGCAGTGCAGGGCAGCAGGGATTGCCACTCCCCCCCCCCCCCACAGTAGGAGCTGGTGAAC
>JAGPOW010000268.1:1197518-1216989 GCA_030014935.1 Caiman crocodilus | reverse complement strand
GGGCAGGTCATGTCAGACCAACCTGATTGCCTTTTATGATCAGGTCACAAAAGCATTGGATGCAGGTGTCACCGTGGATGTAGTCTTTCTGGACTTCAGGCCTTTGACACTGTCAACCACCCCATCCTCATTAAAAAACTAGGTGACTGTGGTATTGATGCCTCCAAGGCCAGATGGATTGCTAATTGGCTGAAGGGTCGTACTCAGAGGGTGGTGGTGGATGGGTCATATTCGACCTGGGGGGAAGCAGGCAGCGGAGTCCCCCAGGGCTCGGTCCTTGGGCCCACATTGTTTCATTTCTTTATCCACAATTTGGACGACGGGGTGAAAAGCAACCTGTTCAAATTTGCTGATGATACCAAAATTTAGGGTGAGGTGGGCACACTAGCAGGGAGGGAAAGACTGCAGAAAGACCTGGATAGGTTGCAGAGCTGGGCTGACGAAAACAGGATGCATTTTAATATGGACAAGTGCAGGGTGCTACATATGGGCAGTAGTAACCAGCAGCACAGTTATAAGATGAGAAACTCCCTTCTTGAGAGCACGGAGACAGAAAAGGATCTTCGAGCCATCATTGACTCCAAGATGAACATTGGCCGACAACGTGAGGTCATGCTCGGCAGGGCTACCGTGCATCCAGAGGTGCATCTCAAGTAGGGCCAAGGAGGTGATCCTCCCCCTCTACACGACACTGATCAGGCCACAGCTGGAGTACTGTGTCCAGTTCTGGGCACCCCACTTCAAGAGGGATGTGGACAACATAGAGAGGGTCCAGAGGAAGGCCATCCGCATGACCCAGGGGCATCAGGGCAGACCCCACAATGAGAGGCTACGGGACCTGAACCTGTTCAGCCTTCACAAGAGAAGGTGGAGTGGGGAGCTGGTGACCATCTATAAACTCACTAGGGGGGACCAGAAGGGTTTGGGGGAGACCTTGTTTCCCCTAGCGCGCCCCGGGATAACAAGGAATAACAGCACAAGTTGTGGGAGAGTAGGTTTAAATCAGACATCCGTAAGAACTACTTCACAGTTAGAGCAGCTAGGATCTGGAACCAACTTCCAAGGGAAGTGGTGCTGGCTTCTACCCTGGGGGTCTTTAAGAAGCGGGTCGATGCCTACCTGGCTGGGGTCACTGGAGCCCAGTTTCCCTCCTGCCCAGGCAGGGGGTCGGACCTGAAGATCGACAAGGTCCCTTCCGACCCTACTTCTATGATCTTCCACTGATGATGATACTGAACTAATGGGCTAGATTCATGTACCAACACACACACACACACACACACACACTAGACCAAAAAAGAATCAGAAAAGGTGGAAATAGAGGTGGTGTGCCCGCACACACACACGTGTTACACACGTGAACATGCTTCTGACACGCTAGACAAAAGAACTGAAATCGGCGGGAATAGAGGCAGTGGGCAGTGCACACACACGTGTTACACACGTGCACGTTTCGCACGCACGTGCTTCTCCCACACACGCTAAACGAAAAAAACCCGAAACAGGCGGGAATAGAGGCGGTGCCCGTAGCCCCGAATCCCCCGCGGAACTGCCCGTCCCTCCTGCCGACTCCTAGCAAAGACGAGTCCTCTCAAGGGTCTTGCCGGCGCCTCGGCCACTGCCCCCCGGAGCGCCTAAGCGCACAAGCTGGAGCGGAGCGAGTCGGCCCACGCGGGAGAAGCGTCCGCGCCCGGCGCCCGCGCTTCCCGCGGCTGACTCAGGCCCCGCCCCCAGGCGTTGCGCAATAAGGAGATTCCCCCCGCGGCTTGTGACATCACAGGCAGGCTGGAGCCACTCGCCAATCTGCTGCCGCTCGGGGAAGATGCGGGCGGCCCGGCTCCGGGGCGCGCTGCTCTGCCTCCTCGCCGCCGCCCAGCAGGTGAGCCGGGGCCGGGGAAAGGGGGCGCTGGGGAGTGGGAAGGGCGGGAGAGCCGGGGGCCGCCGCCTGGGCTGGTTCTTCCCGGAAAGGGAAGGTGCTGGGGCGTTCAGAACACCTGGGTTCAGGCTCTGGAGGAGCGTGCTGCCTACTGCTTAGAAGTGGAGGAGTGGGTTTGCCTCCCTGGTCTGGCAAAAGAATGGGCTCTAGTGGGGAGAAGGTCTTCAGGACACCTAGGTTCAGCAGCCGGCTCTGTGAGGCTGACCTGAGCCAGGAATAAAGACCCAACTTCGGTCACTCTGGAGGAGTGTGGACCAGGGGTCAGGGGTGAGGCCTCCTGCCCCTTTGCTCTGCAACTTTGACCCAACAATGACAGCCTCCACAGCGTCTTTGAGGGAGTGGTACTGACCCCAGGGAGCAGGCAGCCCCTCCCTCACCAGAGCACAGGGTCCAGCAGCCTGCTGGAAGCAGTGGGGCAGCCTGCCTCCCCTTCTCTTCCAAGTGCCTTGCATTCAGAAAGCAGCTACAAAAAGAATCCAGGAGCCTTGCTTTTGCTTGTCTGGGTTAGTGCCTGGATAATCTAAGCTGTGAGTGGAAGTAGAAGTTGTTCAGCCAAAGCAAAGTCACTTCCCCAGAAGAGTGAGTTGAGCTGTTAAAAGACAGACAAGGTTCTTGGGTAGATGTGATCTCTTATTAGATCAACTAAATATAAATATTTAGCCAACATCCCTTGAGGAGTTAAACTAACTTCTGGCAGAGCCTCATCTACCAGAATCCCGGACGTTCTCTCTGCTTTGATGCCAGTGTGACTACACCTGAAGGAGGGAGACGTTCTTCCCTTCCCTTACCAAGCAGAGAACCCAAGAGTCCCAGTGCCCTATATCAGGGTGCTTCTTTTAAAAGTGCATTGCTGATACACCTTGCTTCAGCCCCAGCTCTAATGGAGGAGCTTTTTTCTGCTGGTGAAGCGGAGTTGGGACAAGTCCCTCAGGGAGATTTTACCCACAAAAACACTGCTCAAACCTGTTTGTGGCCTGTGGCTAGCTCCTTGGATGCCCAGGGGTGAGCAATTATTTTGGGCGGAGGGCCACATACTGACTTTTGGCAAGCCATTGAGGGCTGCATGACAGGCAGCCAGGGGCAGATAAATATTAATTTTCTAAATATTTTAGGGGCCCCACAGGCTGGATAAAATGGGTTAGCGGGCCACATTTTGCTCACCCCTGCTCAAGATGCTTCTCCATCCTCAGTAGCCACTTCCACCCCTGACTGACTTAATGCGAGTTTTGTTAGAAAGCCACTAGCTCCCTTCCTACCTCATCCTCTAGCACAGTTAACAGGACTGTCCTGCTGGGTTCACAGTTGCCCTGCAGAGATGCCAGGTGAACAGCAGTGTCATGCCATGGCACTGCCCATGTTATGTGCTTATGTATAAGTGAGGAGCAGGAGGGTGGGGCACTGCTGTCTTTCCAGGCAAAGGGTCATGCGTAAGACAGGTGCTGGTGACTCTTCCACTGTCCCACGTGCTGGTCTGAGGCTCACAGTAGGAGGACTGAGAGCTGCAGGAAAAAATCCAGGTGTTTGAGCTCTGTGCCACCTGCTCTAACTACAACACATAAGTCCCCTTTTAGAGTTGAGGAAAAAACCCAGGAGTCCTGCTCTCACTCATCTCAGTTTACTTATCTGAGAAGGTTGAACCAAAATAGTTTTAAGCTGTGAGTGTAAGTCATTATTAAACAAATGCAAACACCATGGAGATTTATTTCAGTGTGAGGGTGGCTTATTTGGGTTGAGTTAAACAAACTGTTACTAGTTCCTCTTCCACTAGTGTAAGGACAGTCTCTTTTGCACCAGTTTGACCATAAAAATTTAAAAAAAAAAATGTTAAATGAAGCCAGCAGAACATTCTCTTCTTCCTGACCAGCAGGAATCCTGGTTTTCCCTGATTTAAAAATAAATGCAAATTCTCTGATTTAAAAAAAAAAAAATTAAGAATCACTGATTTTGGGGTTTTCTTAAAAACCCCCAAAATCTATTATTAAAATTGCCCTCCCACAGTCCCCCCCCAACCCTGCTTGTGCCCCTTACCCCTGCCTCCCAGCCCTGCTGGAGGAGGCCCCCAGCAGCCAGAGCTATGGGGCCAGAGACTCAGATCCACAGCTCCCTGCCCCCAAAAAGAAGGCAGCAGCTGCTGCTGCTGCTGCAGAAGGAGCATGGAGCCAGCTCCCCCACTCCTGCTGCAGGTTTAAGTGGAGGTGGGGCCAGCTCCTGCACCCCCTCTCCGCCCCCAATCTGTGTGGGGGGCAGGAGAAGGGCAGGTGCACGCTACAGGCTTGTGCTCCCCATCCTGCTGCCCTCCCCCATGGCCTCCACAGTGCAGTGTGTGTGACCCCGTGTGCCAGCGCATAGTGGGGACGTACAGGAAAGCTGCCTGCCACACTGAGCTCTGTACTGCCCTGGCCACATTTCCCCTGCAGGCAGGGGAAGCAGTGCTGGTCTGTGCTACTGCTGCCATGCTGCCCCTATGCACACGGGTGAAGTGTGGCCAGAGCAGCACAGAGCTTGGAGTGGCAGGCAGCTTTTGTGTCTGTCCCTGCTGTGTGATGTCATGCAGGGTCACACACTACACTGTGGAGGCCATAGGGGAGTACAGCAAGAATAGGAGCATGAGCCCACAGTGTGCAACTTTCCTGTCCCTGCCCCTGCACAGATCTGGGGAGTGTAGTTCCCCATTACCCCATCCCAGGAGTGCAAGCTGTCACCGGGAGCCAGCCCCGTCCTGGCTTAGCAATAGTGTGCCGCTTCTAGTCTGCACACTGCTGGTCAGGCAGGCACTCAATGTGGGGCTTTCCCCAATACTTCTCCACTTCCTTATCCCCCAGCCATACACCAATGCCCTGTCCCCAGCTGCCCAGCTGGCTCTTCCCCCCCCCCCCCCCAGCCTGACAGTCACCCACACCCATACCTGCCACCCAGGGCCCTCCCCCCAGCTCCCTGCAAGCCCCATTTACCAGGGCTCCAGGAAGAACAGTAAACCTGAGCCAAGACTTGGGTGACTAAGAGCCTCAGGCCTCACCTTTTCCCCCCTTCTGTCCCCTTCCAGGCACTGTTGGGAGTTTCCTGTCCTTTTTGCAAGCAGCTTTTGCAGGCTGAAAGTCTGCCACCTGCAGAGCTCTTGGTAAAAGTGGAAAATCCATGGGTATCTCTGCTAGAAGGGAAAATCTGTTTTTTCTCTGATAAAATAGGGAAATCCATGGTTCTCTCCTTTTTTTTTTTCTTCCCATGGGGAAAGGGTAAACCCAGATCCCTGCTGACCAGGAAACCTTGGAGTCCTAGTAACAGTGAAAGAGTCTACAAATTCATTAATGCGCCATAATTACAACTCATTAAATTTAGTATCTGCAATGACAGGTAACAAATTTAATGCATGGCAGTTGGCACTGTTGTGCATTAGCACAGATGAACAGGGGTTTTTTTTTATGGACATTAATGCACATGAAACTAAATCTACTATGTATTAGCACAAGTTTTGCCCGTTGCACTAATACGCAGTAGAATTAGTCTCCTGTACATTAAGTGTCCAATGTAGATGCATCCAGTATGTCCAAGTGTATGTTAGCTGTGGCTCTGAATGTGAGGAAAGGGGCTGATGTTTGCATGGCACTGTTTGAGGGGATGGGCTTTCTTATCTTTACAATGGAATACACAAACTTCATAGGCAGAGATCATCCACAGGACAACAAAATGCAACCACCTCTGGGGTTGGGCTCAACAGCCATTTAACAACCTGTAGGAAAACTACCCAAAGGTTTAAGGCTTGAATGGAAGAGTCTTATACTGGGGAAGGAAGCATAGGTTGACAGAAAGGTCATCTTCTATTGGAGCTTGGCCAAAGGTTTAAACCCTTACTTCTGGGAAAGCAGTAGGGGAGCTCCAGTGACTAGAAATGCTGGAGCCATCCCTGTGTGGCTTGCTTTAAAAAAAAAAAAAAAAAAAAAAAAAAAGCAGGTACCAGTGGTTCTGGAAGGGGAAAAGGGTAAATCTGTGTAATGAACTTGCCCTCAACTTGGCTGGGCTCTCACTGATGCTTTCTTTTCTGCAGGTATCACTGCAGACTTTCGTCAACTGTGGGACCTTCCTGTAAGTTCATCTTCCATGTGTCCCAGGCTGCTGCCACCTACTATTTCCTGCCTAGTGGCTCCTGGTGCCCCTTTGTCATTATCTGCCCTTAGGCATCAGAAGGTGCATTAATACACAGGTGCTCCATGCTGAGTGTCCTCACCCAACACTAAATGTCAGGTCAGACCTTGCTCACAGCCCAGAAGGACTCCTAGTCATTTTCCAGGCAGATTGCACTCAGACCCCAGTATACCCCCTCCATGGACATCCCCCAAGCTAAAGCAAGTGGAAGGGCTCCCCATCAGCCCTATACCCAGCCACTGGGAGATTGAGAACACTGCTTTGCTGCTCTCAACAGCAACAGGAAGTTGGGCATGAGTTTCAGTAGCCTTGTAGTGGCTCTAAATTATATCCAGACCCTGGCTGAGTCCTGCACAGCCCTAGTCTTCTTCCGCTGTGGTTGTCCCCAAGTCCAGGGCAGAGTGCCCAGAAATGAGGCCTAGTGTCCTAACTCCCTTGCTCCCCATCTGTCTCCTAGGTGTGTAAATAGTTACTGCTGTGATGACCACTGCTGCTCTGACATCCACGAATTCCCAGAATACAACAGAAGCCCAATAAACCCATATGGGTAAGAGCTGGACAAGTGTGGATATTTTGGTCTGTGCCAGGCCTGGCCCCTTGCCAGGCACTTGTTTCATGGTGGCATGGAGGGCGGGGGGAAGAGGGTAGGCACTTGGGGAACTGAAGTCTTTCTAAGCAAGCAGCTGGGCTAAGGGTGAGAGCAGGGGCTGCTGGGTAATTTGGTACTATGCTGAGTCCAAACTTAGGACAACCATGTACTGGGGAGACTGGGGCCAGCCCTCCCCTGTCAGGAGGCACAGGCTATGGAAGTGTGTGGGAAGTCCTGCATTGACTTGAGTAGAGTTCAGCAAAAAGAGTCCTGGTAACCCTTGGGACAAGCCAGGCCCCTGTGTATTCCCCACGTGGGGGAATACATGAAGTGGAGACCTAGGATGCCCTGTCTTTGTCCCTTGACCAGGGCAGGGACACTGAGTGGGACTGGTCAGGAAGGTTGGAAATAGGGTGGTTTGGGGTCCAAAAGGGGTAAAGTTGGGGAGGGGGTCAGGGTCCAGGAGGATGTCTCTTGGCAGGGGTCAGCAGTTGCTGTGGCATTACTGCCAGGACAGAGAAGGGACCATAGGCCCAGATGAACCCTTCACCAGAAAGAAAGGCCCTGGGGTCTGAGAGAGGAAGGGCAGATAAAATGGAGAATATGGGCACCCCAGTGGCATGATGAAGGACCTGGGGGGCTCAGTGACTGGGGTAGAGGCTGATGGACCAGGATTAGAGCAGCAAATGCTTTCCCATCCAAGGCCTACTAGTTGGGCAAGCTGACTGCCCATGCTTCCTCACTACTGTCTCAGGGCCCACCCTTTGTTTCCTCTCCCCTCCAGGTACATATTCATCACCCTGGCCGTGATCGTCTCCGGTGTGATCTTCTCCATCGCCTGCATATGCTGCTACAAATTCTGCAACAGGTCTTTGCAACAGGAAGATGTTGAACAGTCCCAGCCCTATGTCCTTCCAGCTTCTGCCCCCTCTACCTTGCCTGAGTTTCCAGCTTATAACCAGTATGACGACCCACCTCCCTACAGCGAGGTATGTTCCTGCCTCAGTGCTGTGTCAGTCCATCCCTTCTGACTCCTATGGCTGTGAGCAAAGCTACTGTATTCCTGGGAATAAGGAGGGCATTGGTAATGTCATTTTCACTTCTGGTACTCCCAGGTGCTGGCCAGGGAGCTATCTGGTTCCAGCCCAGCATGGCATGGACCCCTTTGGGCAGTGTGGTGCAAGAAGTAACTGGAGCTCCTTGGCACTGCTGTATGGTGCATGGGGGACATGCACCAGCAACTGCCCTAAAATCCCTTGCCTTGTGCTGCTGTAGCATTGGGGGCTGAACAGTGGCACCTCTTATATTGCCCTGTGCCACAGTCCCAAACACAGCTCTCAAGCTCCTTCTATTATTTCTAGGAGCCCACTGACAGTTGACAGCTGAACCTAAGCCTGCTGGCCAGTGAGAGTGTGGTTCGGGGCTGGGGCCCCTGCATCCCCAGACCAGCCAGGGGTCATGTAGCAGGGCTGATCATTGCAGTCCAGGGACTCAGGGTGACCAACTTGATGGAATCAATGGATTGGCCTTCAGAGTAACTTGGGCCTCCCCTGTGCCTAGCTTCTCCCCTAGAGCTACAGAAGGAACTCAGGTGTCCTAACTTCTGTGCCTTGTGCCTTGCCATTAGTCCATGCTCCCTCCCTGCTATCTTGTCTGTGGCTGTTGCTTGGGCACTACTCAGAGCTTCCTACTTCTTCCTTCGTAGGTGACCTCCAAACCATTCATGTACCCCACTCTGGAAATCCAGCCCCCATGCTACAGCAATGTTATCGCTGAAGAGCCCCCAGCCCCTATGAACTCCATCCAGACCAGCTTGTGAGGACTTGGCCAGCCAAATTCACCAGGGTGGATCTGAAGGGATGTCTAGTGCCTTCCAAGTTTCCTCTAACATGTCTACTATGTGCACAGAAAGCTGCACACAATGAACTGACAAGTGGCACTGCTAGCCACAGGGGCTGCCTCACTGCCTGACCTGCTTTTAGGGACTCCCATGTCCTGGCAGGTGCCAGCCAGGGAGGAACATGGGCACCTGAGAAGGACACTCCCCAGCAGGACTGGAGGTGAGAGACACGAAGAAAATGACAGTGACTGAGGAGCCATGTGCCATGAGGGCACAGCATGTGCCTGGGTGTGAGAGGGTGCACCTGTGTGAGCACCCTGTGCCTCAACATACAGCCAGGGCACCCTTGTGCTTCCTGCACAAAGGATACCCCCAAAAATCCTTTCTGCAATAGGCTGTTGTGACTGCCTCCATCCCATATGGGCATGGGCCCAGCTGAGGCTGGACTAAGCTATGCTATGTCCACTGTATGCACCATAGGCTCAGGCCTCACTTAGATTGCTTTGGTGCTATCCAACTGGTCCCAGAATGCTTTCTAGATTAGGGGGTGGCAGTGAGGGAGGAACTTAGGAACCCAATTCCTGCCAATTTTCAATGGGATTAATGCTCCTAACTTGCTTAGGAGCTTTTGGAAATCTCCCCCCTTAAACAGGTGGGTGTCACATCCTGCCTGGGATTTCATCTCTGCCAAGGGGCTATGCCACATGCTTCAGAGGCAGAGACAGGAAGCCTGCTCTGGGCAGGGAAGAGGGGACCCTGATAACTTCCCTCCTGACCCTGTTGGACTGGGTGCAAATTGGTGCCTTGAGACAAGAGGGCTGTGCCTCCAGCACTATCATAGCTGCTCTTTTATTTGTAGCAGGTCCCTTCTGAGCTGTTGGAGGGGGGGAGATAAAGAGATTCCACTGTGTATTTATACCAAGTGCCAACAAAGAGGCATGTTTTTATTTATGAGTAAAATTAAAAAAAAAAAACACCTTGACTTTGAGCTGCTTTTTTCCCCCCTCCCCCAAGTGGAAAAAAAAACCAAAAAAAAAAACCTATGTGGGGCTTCCTGCAGGGGGTGCTCATCAGCACAAGGCACCTGGACAGAGGGTGCTGGCACCTTAAAGGGGAATGTAAACCAGAAATAAGGATGAGAAGGGAAATAATGGGTGTAGGGATAGACCTCCAAGAGAGGGAGAAGACAGAGGGTAATGCCAGGCTGGAAGAACAAGCATGTAACAGAGGGATGGGAGGGGTGGGTGGGTGGCTGGCACTGGGACAAAACTCCTGACACAGAGGGAGGCAGCAGGGATGTGTGCATCAACAGGGGGTGGACCAGGCCAAGAGGTATCCAAGCCCTTTGCTCTCAAACGACAGCCAACCTTTTCCCTTCCTCCCCCTGCCCTTCCCAGAGAGCTCAGCCTTCACTGGAAGAAAAGCAATAAACAAAATGTGTAAGTGGATCATGTGGTGTGCTGATAGAAGATGGACTTTGTGCCATGCCAGGGTCACTGATCTCTCCAAGGCTCTGCCTCCCAGGCATAGCAAAGGGCCACTTCACAGTGACTCAGGGCCAGGTTGGGGACTGAGATGACTTCACCTCCTCTGCCTTCCCCAGAGGTGGTGCCCTGCTCAGCTGCTGGTAGAAGTCAGAGCATCCTTGAGGTAGCTTTAACTTATACTCTGGTTCCCATAATTGCCATTGCATAGGATTCTTGGGTGATACCCCTTCAGCTTGCCCCCTCTCCTGGAGTTCGGCAGAGAGCCCATCCCCCTCCTTTTTCTCCTGTGCAGGAAAGATTGACAAAATGCTGCCCTATAAAGGCACCTTTACACTGCCAGTGGGGCAGAGGCCTGGCATGAGAATCCAGCCATGAGTGTGCACACATGGATGGATAGAGCCCCTGCCCCTTAAGTTGGAGGGGAGTGGAGCCTCTGCCCTTCCTACAAATGGACCCAGCACCCTACCAGCTGAATGCAGGTTGTGTGCCTAAGCCAGGGTCCAGCTGGGTGCCATGGGCCTGTCATGGTGGATGCATGAGTGCTCTCCTAGCCCTTTCCTAGCTCTCCTAGCCTGGTCTCCCCCAGAGTGCACCAGTTTCTCCTCCCTGACCCTCAAAGTCTCATAGCCATACTACTACCTCCACCTCACAGCAGCATGCAATCAGACAAGGGTTAGGCTGCTAGGACCTGAGCCCACCGCTTTCTTGACTGAAAGGAGAAAAGGCTAACAAAGACAAGGAGCGCAAAGCCCTTTGGGAACAGCAGGGAATTAGCCTTTGCTACCCCAGCAACATAGCTTAGACTCACTACCCTAGTGGGATGCCAACCAGACAGCAAGGTCAGGGCTGGGATGCCAAAGCAAGCCCCACCTGTACCCATGCCCACAGGACCCATAGCCCAGGACCTTTCCCCACCATGCAAGAGATGCCAAGCAATTTTCTTGCCATGCTGCCTCTTATGCCTCTGCTTCAGCAGCAGCAGGGCAATGTAGAGGATGTGGCTGAGGATAGCAGAGACACAGATCAGGCCCCCCATGCAGGGCCCCTGTGAGGCTGCAGCTAAAGAGTTTCTGATCTGGGGTGGGGGCACAAGGGAAGGCTTCAGCTAGAAGGCATTCACTCCACCCTCACCCAGGCCATCCAGTCCCACAGGGGAAATGCAGGGGCTTGTTCTCTGGGTCCCCGGCCCAGGGTAGCCTCTGCTCCTGAGCAGCCATGGCTCATCTGCTCCCCTGTGCAGGTGAGTGGGACCCCCGAGGCTCCCAGTGGTTTCTCCTCAGTGCCCCAGCCCTGGACCAGAGACACTGGCTGGCTGGGGGATGCTATTTGTGTCTCCCCTTTTCCAAGCCATTGCCCTTTGCTCCCCAGCCCTCCTGTTTCAGGGGAGAGAAGAAGGTCAGCATGAGAGCAGGGGCCCCATGATATTTTATGGCCCAAACCTTTGCGCTCAGGGTGTGCATGCATCCTTTCCATCAGGGCAGGCTTCTGGTGCATTGTGTCTACTAGGCACCAAATCCTAGGGACGTGCTGGGGGGAGCCCAGACCCAAAGGATACCTGCTGCTATCATGCCAACCTCAGCTTACTCTTCACACCTGGGATTTTTGCTCAGGATTTAGCCTGGGCTCCCTACCAGGGGACTTTGAGCCAACTGAAAGCTTCACTTTCCCCAGCATGGACACAGCTTTATCCTACCCCCAGTTCCCATAACCTTAGAGACCCAATCATTTCCAACTGGCAGTGGTGGACTCTCATGTGTCCCTCTCACTGTGCTGGTGGGTCGCTGGTCCAGCCTTCACATGCTCTCTGCTCCTACACAGCTCAGGCCCCACCAAACTTGCACAGAGAAGTCTCTCCCTGCGCAATAAACTAGGGTCCCAAAAGCCAGAAGACGAGGTGAGAGCCTGAAAAATCCCTCCCCAAAGCTGCAGTTTCCTGTGAGCTCTCAGCAGGCAGCAAGGTTGTTTTTTTGTGGGGGAGGAAGAGGAGGAAACAGAGGGGGTACTGGTCCTAGAGCTCCCTAACCACCATGAAAAGCAGCCCGGGGGCATCACACCTTGTCTTGGAGCTGGGGAAACCTCTCCATAGCCATGTCCAGCAGCTGATAGGCAACTTCCATCTTGCAGTGCTAGTAGCCAGCGTCTCTGTTTTTCACACGGGCTCCTGCCCATTCTTCTAACCACTCATAACAAGCCATGGCCAAGAGCATCCTGCAGACCATCTGGGAGGGGATAGAGCCAACAGCTGCTTGCAGCTGGTCTCAGACTCTTGGAGACCCTCCTGTGGGACCAACCAGAGGCTTCCTGGATGCATCCATACCCTGAGCCACCCTCCTCCACACCATGATGCTAGGTCAGCCCCTGAAAAACCAATAGGCCCTGAGCAGGCCTGGGTGGGGGAGAGGGGGGAGTATGTTGTACTAAGTTTATTCTATATCAAGCCCCCAGCTGGTGTAAATCAGTGCACCTGGCTCCACTGAGGCTAATGCCCATTCACACCAACTGAGGGCACCTGCCCTGCATCTCCACTCAGCTACAGGGAACGGGCACTGCAGCATTACAGGTGTGGCAGAAAGAGATGGCTCCCTCCTAGGCAGTAGTGCTGGCTGTTTCCCTGAAGCTGTGTTCAGCTGGAGGTCAGACCACACACTCACAGTGCAAGAGCCAGTACAGAGCCTGACTGACAGCCATTGGATCTGAGCTCCAGGGAATCTCACACCCATCAGCTTCTCTGTCCAGAGCCCAGGGCCTTGTGTTGGAATGAATCACCTTCTCCAGAAAGGCATCTCGCGGTATAATGAAGATAACAGGAGATGGAAAAGCAACCTCCCAGCCTCGACATTTGTCCCCTGGCTAATCCTTTCCCTATCCAACATTTTTCCTTAGTTTGTAGTGTCAGTCTGTCCAGCTTTAGCTCACTGCTGTGACATCCCCTTCTGGACTGATGCCTCATCCATGCTTGGTGTCATTTCCCTGTCTACATCTTGATTGGCTTAAGGACCAGGCTCTGCAAAGCTCTTGTTCTCTAGCATTTGCTCTAACCCCAGTCACTTGTTCATTCTTGAGATATTTCCAGGGGCAGTGGATGGGGTAAGGAGAAGGCAAGAAATTCATGAAAAAAGCATGATCCCCCTCAGCTACAGCCTAGAGAGGCCAGCAGGCTGACAGTCCCTGGCCCAGCTCTGTGGGGCCTAACTTGGTTTTGCTTGTCCCTAGACTGGTAGGACTCTGTTGACCTTCCATAAACAAGAGCTATCTTGCTACCATCCCAAGTGTCCACACCGTGGCATTGCACCCAGATGTTTTTACAGTGGCTCCCTGAGCACCGTGCGCTGCCCCTCCTCGTGGTGCACGTGGCCCTGTCCATACACACCCTCCCTTGGTCCCAGCCCCCTTGCACACTTTTAGTTTCCTGAGCAGGCTGCCTGGGTGCCTCTCTTGGCCAATGGGCAGGTGACAGACATCCCGGGCACACATTCACTGACCTCCCCGCTACAGAGGCCGAGGTAGCAAGCCATCCTACAAGGACAGGGAGGGGCACAACATGGCAAGGCACGGTCCCCACCTATCTGGAGAAGGGGCGGGGTGGGTGGGAGCTGCCCTCTGAAGCCAAGTACAGACATTACACTTTTACCAATATAAGTGATCAGAAACCAGTCTATATCCAGAACAGAACAGAAGTTTGGCACACGCAGACTGGTTTAAAAATGGTGGAGCCTGGCCCCACGACCAAAGGGCAAATGTGTATTCTGTTCCCTACTGATCTGAACTACACCGCTTATAGAAAACCAAGTAACTTGGATCAGTTCTGCACCAGGCTTTTTGAATGTCTGTACTAAGAGTGGGGGGTGAAGTGCATTCAGCCTTCCTTGTGTGTGGAGTAGCACTGCCACCTACTGGCCTGTGAGGGCAAAAGTCATCGTGCCAGGACAGTGGGTTGCAGTGTTTATACTAGCGCAATGGGGCCTTGAAAGTGCTACCATCAATACCTTCCATAGGAGCTGGAAGGAATAACAGCTCTCACTCCTGGCCTCTTCCACCTGTGAAGCTTGAAGAATAATTATTTCATCATGTCACTCACCAGTGAGCCAATCAGTTTCCTCCAATAAAACCAGGCAGTTTCCATTTAAGTAATGGTTTTTTTTTTTCAATTACTAGTGATGCTTCATAGTCCTCCCCATATGCAGTATGACCTGGATGGGGATATGTCCCTCACGTCTGCAAATACAGCACCCTCTGGGGTTGGCTGGGGCACCTTGCTTAGCAGCACACAATAACACTGCATAACAGCACAGGAGGAGGCCTTGCATTTGCAATTGCAAGGGCAGGCTGGGGCATTGAGAGAGGCAGAATGGAATGAGCATGGAGGTTCACATTAGGCTGTAAGCACTTCTCATGTGCCCAGCACAAGCAGAGCCCTGATTTTATGTAGGGTCCATAGGAAGCAGGACCTGCCCCTCTCTGCCTGGACAATGTCAGGGTTCTGGCAGATCTGTGCCCCCTGATTCTCTACAATGCCAACATATTGGTTGGGAGCCATCAGCAGGGCCAGCTGCCAGTCCCAAGCATACCCAGGTCTTCTCTTTACGGGGAATCCTGAAGGTGAATTCCCTTTTACCTGGTTTGCTCCAGTTCTCCAGGAGCAGAAGCTTCCCTTCTGCATGGCTACCCACACAGACCAAAGACACAGCACCTAGTCAGTGTCTTCCCACTATCCATGACCAGTGACCCTGCCAAGGTGGGGGCAACCCAAGGGCCCCAGGACTCACCCTTAGGTGTACTGTCATCATCAGACAGCAGTATCCACCCCACAGGCACTCCCCCCACCACACACACACACCTGCTGGACCAGCCAGACTTCATGGAAAGCAATCTCACTGGCAAACCCCCATGGTTACCAGGCACTGTGCTTGTAGTAGTGAATTAGCAGAGCACTGTTAAGGAAGCTTCAGGCCCTTATGAAGGGGGTCCATAAGATCAGCCTGCTTCACTTTCCCCTGACCCCCTGGAAGCATCACTCCAATCTGAGACACCAAGGCTTGCCTTGGTAGCTGCAGGGCCTGAACCCACTACCCACAGAAGAAAGACATCACACCTAAGCTAAGGGAGCAGCACCAGCCACATTTAAGTAGTAGGGGACACATCCAGGCTGCCATGTACCCAGCCAGGGTGAGTGAAGTCAGCTTCAACAGAATAACATCCAAGATATCCAAATGAATGAACTGGAGCTAAAAACTCTCCTGCCCCAGGGTCACTTAGTACAACCCCAGTCCCACCCAGCCTCTGTTCACTTTACCTGCTATCTAATCAGGGCAGCAATATTTCAATTATGCAGAGTTAATGAGCGACCCATGGCCTCCAGGAGAGCAGAGCTGAGTGCAATAAGCAATAAATGTTGCAGAGCAACAAGGAAGCCAGAGGTCCCTGCCTCAAGAAGGTAGTGATGGAGAGGTCTGTGTTGTCATGACATAGCCATGCTATATCATGATATGATGACAAACTGCCAGGGACCAGTTGTGACAACCTGAGGGCAACTGTCCCCATCACAGCTGCACCACTTGGGTGGCAAGGGAGATGAATGGCTGTCAGGACCACAGGAACACAGGCCTGGCCATAAGCCACAAACAAATGTGGACTCCTGCACTTTGGACCCATCAGACACAGAGAAGGAATGACCCTGAGGGGCTAATGGGGGAAGACACAGGGACTGGGAGAGGTGGTGTGCAGCAGATCACTGGGCACTCAGCTCCTGAGCACTGGATACTAGCCATGGACCCAGGAGGCTTCCAAATACTCTCCCATGACATCACCCACAGTCAGACACAAGAGCATGGATTTTACTTACTGTCCTGGATGCCCATATCAGGGGGTTCTCTGCTGCCCCTCCAGGACCCAGACAGCTCCTCTGCTTTCTAGCCTATGTCTGCACTGCACCCCCAGTGCACCTATGGGCACCCACTGCTGAGTACACCCCATCTACCTGTTTCCACCCACTTTGGGGCATCCCATAGCTGGAGACAAAGATCCTAAAAGAGGATGTGTGGGGGCCCCTCCATTTTGTTCCAGCACCATGTTCACGGATCTGTGTCCTATGAGTGAGAGCTGAAGTGTGGGGTATGCTTGGGAACAGGTGCCCCTGGCTGCACTGGGGCACACCCTGGTAGGCAGCACAGTAATCGA
Organism: Caiman crocodilus; assembly: GCA_030014935.1. NCBI lineage: Eukaryota > Metazoa > Chordata > Crocodylia > Alligatoridae > Caiman > Caiman crocodilus. The sequence goes on along the minus strand of JAGPOW010000268.1, from coordinate 1,200,820 downwards.
AGTCTTGGCAGGGAAAGAGAAGTTGCTCAGGACATGGGCTTCCAGTGCCAGGGACACAGTGTGGCATGGCTTGTTGGGCACCCTGACTACATACCCTCTGTGCTGCAGCAGTGGAAAGTATCCTGCCAAGTAGCAGACAGCCCACAGAGCAAGAGGACTGGGACCACCTGACTGTAGAGGAGGTAGCTAGCTGAGGGCCACACGCAGGTCCCTGTTAGAGGTCTGCCACCTCAAGACCTCGCTGTGCCTGGACATTGCCATTCTAAAGATGGGGGAAATGAGGTGAAACAGGCCCATGCAGATCAGGAGGCTGGCCAGCCAGAGGGGGACCATCTTCAGCATGGAAGTAGGGGCACATACATCAGAGCCACCTACAAGAAAGGGGAGTCATAGGAAAAAAGGAGCACCCTGCCTCTTTGAGCAGGGAAGTGGCCCCATGGCATCATAGTCCCATGCTAAGGGCAGAGGCCTTGAATGTCCGTGTCTCTGCAGAGTGACAGCTGTGTGCATGACAGAGCATCGTGCTTGACTCCACAGAGGATTGGGTTAGTGCTCAGGGGACCTCTGGTATGCAGCCAGGTCTGCAAGTGATTTGGTGGAGGATCCTGGGCAAATCCCTGACTCATCTGCATCACCAGGCCGGCTGCCTGTTGCTTTGTGCATGTACAGCACTTTGCACATATTTCCAGGAAAAGCTTCCAGGAGCTGCTTACAAAGGGGAATTCCCATTAACTTTGAGAGCCTTATGCACTTCCTGATGGCCTTCTCCACCAGGAACTGCTTCTCCAGCTCTTTGATGAAGGTCTTTTTGCCAGAGCAGAAGTGATTGTGTCAGTTGGGAACCAAAACTATGTCAGAGGGGTCTCCCAGACAGACTCAGTTCAGCTGGCTGTCCATGACCTGATCCATTGCTACCCATAGCAGGTCTTTCTCATGCATCTGAACCATGTAGTGCTTGTAGTAGTGCTTGGCAGACCATGGAAAGGGTGGGGGAAAATCATTAGCCCAGTGTGTGGACATGGCTAGAACAGGGAGGAAGGGGGAGAATCAGCAGGGGAAGCCATAATCATACAGAGCTCCAATATTAGAGGAACAGCAAGTAGCCTTGCACAGCTCAGCTGACAGGCTACCTCCTGGGTGGAATACAACAGCATCTAGACCCAGTGCTGCCCAGGGAGGCTGGAATAGCATAACCTACCGATTCCCCAAAGCCACTTCTTGCAGCCAACAGAGGATTTTTTACCTTGAAAAGACTCCGACCCAATTCCAGGCCAGGCCCACTGCTGCTTAGTTTATGCGCTCTGACATGACCGTGGCTGTGTATATGGGATAAACACTGAAGGACAACAGTGGCAGATGCTAGGGAATTAAGCAACCCAATTAGCAGCCCTCCTATGCTTGGTGTGACCTTGAGAGCTTCTCTCCACACCCCCACTCTGACTGCCACAGCAGCCACCGTGTCCTGGAGTCACCCAGCAGAGAGGGCAGTGTTAGCACTGCTGAAGCTTTGTCACATGCACATCTGCCAGTGCTGCAGATATTAGCACAGAGCAAAACAGCTGCAAGCTCCTCTGACCTGCTCAATATTTTCCACTGTTTGCAGTTGTATGCATTGTCCTCTGCCCTCAGCCCACAAGGTTAGCAGAGGCTGGGCAGCTCATTGCACAAGTGGGTACTGAAGGTGGGGAAGATCCTGCCAGCTGGCTCCACCTCATTCCAATGACAGCTGAGTATGCTCCACCCTTGGGACTAGACCAACTTCAGCTATTGTGCTAGTGATCACTAATGTTCCCTCAGTGTCATGAGTGACCCCTACTCAGCTTTGCAAATGGGGAAATGGAGTTATTCAAAGGGAAAGAGGCTTGCTGGCAGTTTGCTGGCAGCTGAGGGTCTTCCTTCTTCAAACACCCTCCCTTAAGCCTCTCCTTTGCCATGATTAGTACAACACCCATCAGACTAGCAGTGACCCCCTTAGAGTGGCGAGAGACTAGAGCTGCTAACCCTCCAGGTTTGCTCTGGAGTCTCCAAGAATTAGATATAAATTTCTAGGAGACTGCTGAGAGTCGCCCAGGAAATAAGTGACATTAATTAAAATAAATATTACATTTTGAATCCAATTTAGACAGTAGTCCAATTGTTTTTTAAAATGCAATAGTAATGTGCATTTGCCTTCCTGATGTAAAGTCTACCCACCGTAGATCCACAACTGGCATATGAAAGCACATTCACGTTGTGTGTTGCAGGCATGTTGGCACTCTGGAAACCTCCTGGAATAGATTAAAAAGAAGTTGGCAACCCTAGAATAGACAGACTAGGCTGTGGCCAATCCACTGAGGCTGAGGACTCAGCCTGACCCAACTGTATCCCGAGCGGTATGCAGCTGGCACCCCCTCTTTAATTGAAGGGATGTTAGCAGGTGTGAGTGCTATGAGAGCATGAATGCCTAGCTTCAGGCCAGCTCACCTCCCTCCGCTACAGAGCAGAGCAGAGACCAGGGACACCCAATGATGTTTAACTATTTACAGATTTTACAGTACAGTGTCAATAAATATATAAAACATGTACATGTGTGTGTGTGTGTGTGTGTGTGTGTGTGTGTGTGTATGTATACGCTATTTACAAACATATGTTTACAAAACAGTAAATCTTATTAAACATAAACCCAGGCAATCTCAGCTGGGTCTGGCAGACAATGGCACTATATCAGCACAGGCCTTGACGCTCTTTGGTCTTCCAGTTAGTGTACAGCCCCTACCCTCAGCAGGCCCTCCAGGCAGCCGGCAAAGAAACACTCAATGGTAAAACATAGGTTAGACAATAGGCCAACAGATAAAACCTGGCAGGGATGAAACAATAGTCTAAACATACATGAGTGAGATTACATTAATAAGATTCAATACATAAAGATAACCAATACAATGAAAGCAAGTATCGAGTAGGGGATGCATTATCAGGCCCACTAGCAGGCTACATAAGCAGCTCATAATAATCTCATAATACAACATTAAGTACACAAGTTTACATCAAGGGTCCCAACAATATAAGGAACAAGGACAACAGCAATGGTAAAACAATTAGGCCCAAAAGGAGTGATAGCAGGAGTTCAGCCTTGTCCCCCCTGTCCGTCACCAATTGCTTCTGCCCATTTAATAGGGGTCCTATTCTACCCTAGGCCTTCCTTTTACTCCCTATACATCTAAAACACAAATTTTTGTTATCCTTAACTTGGGATGCCATCCTCAGCTCCATGGTAGCTTTGGCCTGTCTAACTGCCTCCCTACAAGCGCGAGCAGAGGAGGTAT
>JAGPOW010000268.1:1107795-1197418 GCA_030014935.1 Caiman crocodilus | reverse complement strand
CAAATTTTTGTTATCCTTAACTTGGGATGCCATCCTCAGCTCCATGGTAGCTTTGGCCTGTCTAACTGCCTCCCTACAAGCGCGAGCAGAGGAGGTATAGTCCTCTTTAGTAATCTTTCCCCGTTTCCACTTTTTATATGCCCCCATTTTAGACTGTAGACTGCTCTGGATTTCTCTGGTCAGCCAAGGAAGCCTCTTGGCCCCTTTCCCCGTCCGTCCTTCTTTCTGCCTGTGGATCTGGTTCTCTTTTACCAAAAAGGCCAGACCAATCAGCAGAAAGAGACAAATAGACAGACTGAACACAGAGCCAGAGAGGACATCCAATTATAGGTTGAAAGAGAGAGAAATTAAAAACCCAGCCACTGTACAGCAGAGCAGATGAAGCTTAAATGTAATGCTTGTCCCCATGGAAGACTGTGGCGCCTGCTTAAGACAATAGGATTGCTGCAGAGAATGGCAGGAGGATAACTGCAAAATACACAGCAAGCTGGAGAGACAAATCAGCCACAGCCGGGGGCACAGCAGTTGGAAGGAAGAGCAGATGGAAACAGACGGAGGTTCAAAATAAAATGATCCTGTGGGGATGGCTGTGAAACCCCAAACAATCCCACGTATATCTGGCTGGGATACAAATATGATCATTTCTCCTGGACATCACAAGGGCTAGGGCACCTGGGGATAAGGTAAAACTGTCCTTGGTTCACCCAAGATAATGAAGAACCATGCACCTAGCACAGCAATGGGGTGCAAGCATGATTTCCCTTATCTCTTGCATTGATAGCCTTGTCCCAAACTGGGATTGTCCTTGGATGGCAGTCTCATATCCCAAAAAGCCCCTGCTCCATGACTGCATGGTTCCAGTGAAATTTGTGGCTTTGGGCTTGCAAATTTTAGGGTCAATGACCTTAGTAATAGGGACTCTCACAACTAGCCCTTTGCACCCATAGGGACCCTGGAGAGTTTTACGTGCCTCCAAGTAAGAGCAGATAGTCCATTCAAACAAACACAAGGGGGAAACTGAGGCACATGGCAGAGAAAGCAACCTTTTTGGGTTCTCCTAGCAGCAGAGCTGGGAATGGAACCCAGGAGTCCTGGCGCCCAGCCACAGCTTTATCTCTAGAAAATGCAGATATCCAAGAGCTGAAGAGGGAATCCAGTCCTGACAACATACATGATGACTACAAGACCCCACCTCCATCCAGACCTGTGAGCAGAAACAGAGCCCCTCAGTGCCCAAATAATAAGAAGTTTCCCTCCCTCAGTCACTGGGGTGTGTGAGATAGGTGTACCCATGCCCACTGACTTCCAGGGGTAGCAGGACATTACAGGATCAGCACTCAAGTCCTGCTACAGGTGATGCACAACAAGGACAAGTGCAGAGTGCTGCACCTAGGGCGCAAAAATATCCAGCACACCTACTAACTGGGAAGTAATCCTTTCAGCAGCACAGAAGCGGAAAGGGATCTTAGAGTCATAGTGGACTCCAAGATGAACATGATTCAGTGTGACAAAATCATCAGCAAGGTTAACTGCACTTTATCATGTATTAGCAGATGCATGTCAAATAGATCCAAGGAGGTGATGCTTCCCCTCTATGCAGCATTGGTCAGACCGCAGTTGGAGCACTGTGTCCAGTTTTGAGTCCTGTACTTCAAGAAGGATGTTGCTAGACTTGAGAGGGTCCAGAGGAGGGCCACTTGTATGGTTAGGGGCTTACAGGACAAACCCTATGAGGAGAGACTGAGGGACCTGGACCTCTTCAGCCTCTGCAAGAGAAGGCTGAGAGGTGATCTTGTGGCCATGTACAAATTCATTAGGAGGATGCAGCAAGGAATCAGAGGTGCTCTTTCACCAGAGCACCTCCTGGGGTAACAAGGAACAATGGTCAGAAACTAGATAGGCTAGATATCAGGAAAACTTCTTCATGGTAAGGATGGCCAAAATTTGGAATAAGCGTCCAATGGAGGTGGTACTCTCCCCTACCCTGGGAGTCTTTCAGAGAAGGCTGGATAGGCATCTGGCTGGGGTCATCTGACCCCAGCACTCTTTCCTGCCTATGCAGGGGGTCGGACTTGATGATCTGTTGAGGTCCCTTCCGACCCTAACATCTATGAATCTATAGATCTTCATACATATTCTCACATGCACATATATGTATATTGATATAAACACACATGCCTTCATATATATCAATACACACTTGCACAAATATTCGCTGCTTGTTATAAACTGTATTCACATTCATACACCCTTTCATATATAATTCACACATACACACCTTTATAATATGTACACACACACCCCCACCCTACTTTCATAAGAAACAAAACACACAACCTACCTTCATACTTATTGATACACACAAACACACTTTCACTACTTGATATAAACTGATCCAATCACACACACATCCCCAAAGCCACACACTTCATACTTATTGACATACACACACTTGCCCCTTCTGACAAATTGGCCCTGTGCAGCCCAGTTTCTCCACTGGTAGCAGCCTGGCAGTGCTTCCAGTCAGCTCAGAGACTGCCCTGTGCTTGTGCCCAACAGATATTCAAGCCCTCTTCTGCTCCAGCTCTCAGCTCCTAGCTCCTGCTTCACAGCGCCAGGGCGGACACCTGCTATCAGCAGCAGGTAAATATCTTTGTGTAGAAGGGACTATGTGCATGCACGCTACCCCCTGTATATTGATTCCTGCACACAGCCCTATACCCAACCCCATACATGCTCACCCACCTCTGATCATTGTCCGACACACTTCCTGAGAGACAGTCTCAGATGATCTCTACTTATCCTTGAAGCAATCCCTTAATCCATCACACCTGAAGATCTCCATCCTTTCCTGACAGGAATGAGTTAACCATGTCTCCAAGGGATAAGCAAATATGATGAACTCTGCTTGTGCAAATGCGGAAACTGTGGCAGAGCTGTGCCCTCTCCATCTTTCACACCTTTAGGCATGTGAATAATTTTGGCAGCCTTACTTGGCTTCACCTGTGTCAGGCCTGGTTTTATACCTATGCAACTATGAGTGGGAGTCAGGCAGTCCCTGAAATGGATAGGATTTGCCCTGGGCCATAAAAAGAGTCAGTGTCAGAGCTGGGAAGAAATCCAGATTCCTGAGAGCTGATGCTGCATTTAAGGTACATATGCATCCTCCTCTCAACAGAAGAAACGTATTTACAAGGGTATTCACTGGGTAGGGAGAGGAAGAGGTGAAATTGGCCTGGAGCTGCAGCAGGAGGGTTGGAGGTCAACTGGACTATAAGTACCTCCTCTGGCTCTTCTTTCTGCATCTTAGATAGTCCTCTTGGCTTGGGTTTGGGCAAGATCTCTCTTTGAGTCAGTACTGCTGGCACTCTACTAGGAGAGGGGGTCATGGACTATGATACCAGAAAGGTGCTGTAGGAACACTGTATGCTACAGGCCACAGGATCTCGCCCAGAGGCCTCTGCACCTAGATCAAGGTCTTGTGTTCACCTACATCCAGCCTGCACCTAGAGACACCAAACACGGAGAGAGTCCACCAGGTCCCTCAAGAACTTGTTCCAATAGCAATCCCACCTCGCTGTTGTCAGAAATGTGCAGTTCACTTCTTACTTGAATCTGCCTGGTTTCAACGTTGGGGTGTTGGTGCTTGTTCTGTCTTTCCCTGCTGGATCTAACAGCCCTTGAGAGTCAAGTAAACTTTTTTCCTATGAAGGTATTCAGCAGGGCTTCTCTTACACAGCCAGGAAGATGAGCAACATTCTTCATTTGCCAAAATATGGAAATTTTCACAAAAATAGCTTGGGGATTTTTTTGGGAGGGTGGAGGAGAATTGTTAGAGATTTTTCTGTTTCTTGGACATTATTGTCAAGCCCCTACCCCATTTTTAAATCATGTTTGCCATTTGCATCCCTTCCCATGCCCATGCCCATGCCCATGCCGAGGGTGGTGAAGCACTGGAACAGGTTACCTAGAGAGGTGATGGAATCTCCAGTCTTAAAGGTTTTTAAGACCTGGATCAACAAACCCCTGGCTGGGATGATCTAGTTGGAGACAGTCCTGCTTTGAGCAAGGGGTGGACAAGGTGACCTCCTGAGGTTCCTTCCAACCCTAATTTTCTATTCTTCTTCTTCTTTTTTTTTTTTTTTTGTGCAGCTCAGAGAAGAGGGGGGGTTCGTTTGCATTTTGAAATAGGGACATTTTTCACATTACAAAAAATACATTTTCAAACAAAAAATTAAAAATGTGCTGATTTCAATAAGCATGGTGGGGGGCTGGAATTCAGTCCATCTTGAAAAGCAGCAGAACAAAATGTTATTTTCTAGCTAGGCCTAATCATCCAAAAAGGAAGCACTGCCGATTTACTTCTGCCCTAACATTTTATTTCATTTTATCACAGCACATGAACTTTGGGTAAACGTATCAAGTCTGAATCATAGTCTTGGTACCTTTTAAAAATTCCATTGTGTTTGAGTCATATCATTGTATGAGTATGTATTTCGTTCCCATTCCAAAAATTGATCACCACTCATTGCAAGCTGCCCTCAGTGTTGACATCATCATACCCAGCTGTTACAAAGCAGGCCAATTGCTCTCAAAGTGCTTTTCAAAGGTGTTTGTTATTGTCATCCCCACTGCTGGAAATTGGGGGTTCATAGGAAATTTTGCATGGTTTCTTGAATTTGTTCTACTACTATGGCATGTGCCATCTACATATAGGTAACATCAAACTGTGTTCAATCTAGTGTTCTTATATCTGTATAGACTGTGACATATGATACAAATGTAGTTTTGATATGTGCTTATATCATAGCCAAGGCCTTTTTTAGTTAGGCAATGATTAACTTAAGTGGCCCTGACCTGTTCACACTTAGAAGAAGTAATCCTGAGATTTAGCATTTAACCTAGGATTGTTGACTTTTCACTTTCGCATACCTGCTCTGAGGCACAGTAATCAGGCTATGATGAAGCAATGGTGAATTTACATTTTAAAATAAAACATTCTAGTATAGAGTAGCATCTTGAAACAAAAAGAATATTTCTCACTGAGGGGAAATTAGGAGAGAGACAGAGAGCGCGAGTATATTGGATTAGCAAATCTAAAAGACTTCACATATTCTCCTGGTCTTAATAAAATCAGGAAAATCTTGTAGTTTGAAAAACCCTTACCTTTGGGGAGTAGGAAGTTAGAGCTACAGTTTTAGCTTTGCTTAGAACCAATGGGTGACATGTGAATAGCCAGAGGAAAAGATACTAAGCCTGGCTTGAGAGCATAGGTGAGTCTTCAGTGTTTCCTGGATATACAAAGAATGCTGGAGCCTCCCAGCTGGTGAGCTGGATGGAGACTACGTTCTTGGATTCAAGGTCCAGGATAAAAACAGGTTATGGTTTTGAAATCTTCTTTTGTTTATTCTCATAAGACTTCATTTCAACATATAGTTAGTGATTTTTTTTTTGGTGCAGGTTCTTGCTTTTTATAATAAATCCTTTTTGGTAACTATTTTACCCACTTATTGCCAGTGTTAACTGTGATTCCAGAGTATGTAATCACACAGGCCCACCCATTCTACAGAAAGGGAGGTCTATCTTTTCTGAGCACATGCCTGTGTGTGTGATCCTTCTAGCTGGCAAAATCCCCTCTATTAAGGGCTGGCAAGGCCTGAATGCAATGGGTAGGGCTGAAGCGCCATGGGCCAAGGAGTTGGCCTCCGGCACGTCTAAGCTGGTTCTTAGTGGGCAAGCAGTAGATGGCAGAGAGGGATTTGGGACAGAAGGGTGCCCCAAAGGTGTGGAAACATCCCAGGGATGTACGTCAGAAGTGAACCCAGGCTACATTTGGGGCTAGGGCATGTTACATCCATGTTACAGATCGGTGGGGGGGAAATTACTCATTTTTTCCTAGCAAGAGGATTCCCCACAATCTGTTCCCACATACCACAAATGCTGGAGGATATCTGCCATCTTCAAAACCCAAGTGAGACAAACACATTGCTAGCAGAGTCAAAAACCTCACAGTTCCCACCTTGCTCTCTGCAGTTTAAAGTCTTGTGTCCTTGCCAGCCATGAATTAATCGCCATGAGTGACATCTGTTGCAGGTGGGTTGTTTTGTCTCTCCACTTGTAGGGAACTGTGTGTAACAGTGAATTGATCTCTTTTGGTAGGGTTTTATTTTTGTGGATTTGAGGGGGTTTCTTATATATATCCAGCAGGCAACTCTCCAGCAATTGAGCCAGGACCACAAGCCAAAAAAACCCACAGAGACTTAGCATCCAAGGCTTTAGGTTGTTTTTTCCTTTATATTTAATAAAAGTAACAGAAAAGTAACAAAAGGGGTCACTCTCGCTGGCAGGTGGGGAAATGGGGGGGAAGAATTATCTCGGAAATGAAATCAACTGAGCTCTGGAGGGAGACTAAATACACAGCTGAGAAAGGGACTAAGAATATAAAAGAGTCAGTACAAAAAAAGTCTAAAAATAAAGAGAGGAGCAGAAAACACTACCATTCATCACGCCAGGCAAACAGACGTGAAAAGACAGACAGACAGGGCAGGACAGATGGTGGATGTGGGTCTCTTAATTTTCAATCACAGGTCAACTTCTTCCCTGGTGTAAACAGCCCATATTCTGCTGAAAGGGGATGGGACTGGACTGGTCTGCACCAGTAGAAAATCACAACATGTGCATTTTATAGCCATGGTCATGGGTGCTTCATTTTCTGTCAGGCTGCCCCTGGCATTGCCCATTCGTGACTGTGATAAATCCTGCTGAAATGCACCCTCTGCAGAGGCCCAACAACATCTTGGGGTTAAGGACTTACTTGATGCCTCCAGGCATCAATATCAATGCCAGCCTTCCCGCGCTTTGGCGACAAGCAGCTCCCAAACAGGGATTATGGCAGGATAGGGGCATAATCCAACCCCAAACTGCCTGAAGAGAAGGGAGATGCATTCATATGGGGGGAAGGCAGGTGCTAGCGTTGGAGGTACCTGCTCTGTCAGGATTGCCGCTAGCAAAGCGCGGTGGTACAAATCGATAGGCAAGCTGCTAAAGCCCACAGCAGACCATGGCTGTGAGGAGTGGACAGCACTGACCGCGCCGATGGGAACAACCAGCACCCATGGAAGCAGGGAGCCAGGCCACATACTCTCCCAGGGACACCTACAACCAAGCCAAATCCAATGGCCTTATTGCTGGGAAAATAACAAGGGACCCTCTGCTTTCCTGTATTGGACATAAGGAGCAGGAAGGGCAGAGGGGGCCATGCAGCCATCTGTGGACTCTAGGTTACTTCCCCTCCCCCGATGACCCCATCACCTGGAAAAAGGCCATGATGGTCCCTTGACGCCAAAAGACAGGTTTGCTAGGAAAGAAAATGTCTCATTCACTGTCCACATCTAGGTTTCCCTTGGTCCAGCCATCACCTAGTTCCACCTCAACACTGGGAAGGAAGAGGAGAGAAGAGAGCCCACCCCAGGAAGGGGTGTTTCAACAAGCCAGCCCCATGATAGCACCTAGTGAGGCCAGGCACCAAGCACCTCTAACTGGGTATCCTGCTACCACTGACTTTGCTGAGAGATGGGCACCCCCCAGGCTCTGGCTATCAACTGGATGGGGGGAAAGTGTTGAGGGTGGAGGGGTCTGCATCCTTCTCCCAACCCCACCTACAAACTAGGTTTGCACCCATCCAGTAAATGGGTCATCTCCATCCCCACTAGCCCAGTCTAGCAAGGAGTTGAAGCAGAATCACTACAAGGCCTGTGGATCAGGACTGCTACATATATGTGCACCAACACACATGCACGTGCACACACACACATATACACACAGAAGACTGGGCAGCACAGAGGGGTAGCAGAGCAGGCCATTCTTAGAACACAAGTGACTGGGAAAAACTCTACTACGATCCAGGGACAAATAAAAATGGCACTAATAAACCGATTCTAGTTAGCTTCTAACACACACGCGGCTACACCAGTGCACCACGCAGCTTGGCCCTGCACCAGGCACAAGGCTGAGAATGAGGTACTCAGGGGACCGAGTGGCTGGGGGTAAGTAAATGACCAAAAGTCACCAAGAATAAAATGAGAGTAAAGGCAGGAAAGGGGAAAAAAAGCCCAGTTTCCAACTCTGTTCTATTCAATACTGACATGAAGCATCTATAAAGAAAGTTTTTAAAAAAAACTAGCATCACAGAGAAGTGAGAAAGGGAAGAGAAAGTCCACACTCACTAGGAAGGAATGCAGAGATGAGAACAGGTCTTTCCCCTTGCAAGCACAGGCCTAGCAGGGCTATCTCCTCTGATGTGTCCTAGTGACAGGTCCAGTAGAGACAATGGGCACAGGTTCTGAATCCATGTTACTACCACTCTTCGATGGGAAGTAAGAAAGAGGCTAAAGACAGTCCCTGAAAAACAACTCCAAAGAGCAAACATAAAATATGCGGAGGAGGGACTTATCATCAGAGGTCCCCATATACACACACACACGAACACTCACATGCATGTGAATATGGGTGCGTGCATGTGTGCACATGTGGTGCGTGCACACACACACGGACTTAAGGGTTACTAACCCCAAATGTTCTAAATCATGATTTGGCTTACAGAACTTATGATGCATTTTTAAACTTGTAATTGTGGGGCTCCTTATCCCTGCCTAAAGGTGTTTGGGTTTGCAAGTGTTTCTCCACAAAGATGAGCAGTAGAAACTTATTTAAAAAAATAAATAAAGCTGAGATTCTCGCTTTGACCTCCGAATCCAGAGCTGGAGCATTGAGAAAGACACCAAATACTATAATTCTTGGAACAAAAATGTGAGAGTCAGAAACATGGGGATGGGCACAGAAACGCTCTCATGTAGGAATACACACACAAAACCAGAGATGCACATATGCAGTGATGTCCAGAGGCAGAGACAAACATTCATGGGGGGCACACTTAAAGATGCAGCCCCTCGCTCACAGCTCTGTTTTCATATGCCACCCGTGCTCCGCTTCAGACTTGCAAACTACTTATTGAGACAAGGAACCACTTGACTTCCCTCCAGAACACGCACAGCTGTTACAGGCCCCAATCCCCAAAAGCTCCACGCTCGCTACTGAGATCCGATGACCTGAAGAGCCAAGCACATGGGCTTTCACAGGAAAGCAAGCCCTTTGCATTATCCCAGCTGCAAGTCTTTCAATCTTTCACAATCTTCAGTAAGAATAACACAAAAAACAACTGACCACTCTCAAGAAAAAATCCCAAAGAAACCTCCTCTGGTTCCCAAGATCTGCATTTCGCCATCTAGGCTGCCCAGAACTGGGGGGACCCAAGATGGTTCCTTCCACAGATGGGATGCTTTATTTGGGCACCGATGTCTCTGCACTCACCCCATTCCATCACACACAGGCACACACACACAAGTATCTATGGAGGTTTCTTCTCTTAAAGAAAACAATAATGCTATATATTTAAAAACACGGTACATAAATGAGCTTTTCGGTATTACAGCTACTATCTTACATGGTTAAAATCCACCCTCCTGGGTGGAGGGGATCTCTACACATGGTTTGGGGAACTTTCAGAGGGTAGAGACAAGAGCATGGGTATTGCTGGAGAATGGACATTTAAATAGCTCAGGGAAGGGAGATTTTTTGGAGCATGGATAAAGATGGTTTGAGGACTCCTCCCCCAGAGTGGTGCACTGAAAGGTTGAAGAGGTCCTGCAGAGTGAAAGGGTAAGGGTAGAGGAGTCCTCCTTGTACTTGTGGCTGAGCCTTCAGGCCTACGTTGGGTGCCTGACTTGAATGTAGTAAGGGACTGGGAGGGAGAGATCAGACAGACAGAAAGCAAGTGAGGTACAGGAGCATATAGGATTATTTGGATAGCCAGACAGACAGATGTTCACAGAGGTATATACAATCTGGATGGGTGATGGGTGAGTGGTTAGAGAAAGATAGGGAGCTCAGTAGACAGACAGATGGGTGCAGGGTACATGGGTAGGTGGACAGATTGACTACATGCATGGGGATGCTTGGATGGAGAGAGATGGGGAGAGAGGGATAGATGAAGAGATAAACTGATGGACAGCCAGAGGGATCAGAAATCATGACTCCAAATAGTCAACACCTCTAAAAATAAGGCCCTTGTCATTGTCAGTCAAGCACCCCAGCCTGACAGTAACTTGAGCCCACAGGAGTCCTCATGTTGATGCCAGCAGGGTCCAGGTCTGGGGCCTGGTGGTTCTTCTGGGCCTCCTCACACCCCCAGGCGAGGGACAAGTGGGAGAGCTGGTTACAGGTGACGAGCACCAAGCTATACCTCCTCACCCACATGCCAAGGCCCCAGTCTGGGCTCTGCCTCTGCCCTCTGATGGCTGATGCCACGCGAGCTGCCTTGGTGCATGAGGTAGTTGTGGTCAGTCCTTGTGTGAGAGATGCAAAGCCCAGGGCTTAGAAGTGGAGGCAGGGCCCCAGGGCTGGCAGTCAGCCGTGGAAATCCTGGGGAGGGCACATGGCCTATTGGTGACAGAGTAGGACCAGTGTTCTCCTCCTGGCTCTGCCAGCGAGCTACTGTGTGCCTTTTGGCAAGTCCCTTCCCTTTTCAACACCCATGTCCCTGCCACTCCCTGTCCAGTCAGACCAGCTGGGTCTCAGGGGACAGCCTGGTCTGACTGGGTCTGTGCAGCACCCAGCATCTGAGGCCCTCCAGGGGCTGCAGGAATGACATGAGAGCAATAGTGATGGTGACACCTGGCCTAGAAAACCCTGTCAATCAAATGGCTGGGGCAAGTCAGCAAAGACAGACATAACTGTGCACATGGGGAGTGTTATAGAAACGTGCCAGATGAAAGGCATTAAAGCAGTGTTTGCCCTCCCTGCATGACTGATGCTCCTTCCATCCTTCTGCTTGGCTGCCTGCCTTTGCACTTCTCTTGGAGTGACAGTGAAGCAGAGCAGTGAGTCTCACCACCTGATGAGAGGCAGGTCACTCAGCACTGAAGGAGGAAGCAGGTGCTTAGGTCTGGCAGGTTGCTCTATCTTCTTGTTGACCTCTTTGCCATGGTTCTGAATCATGAAGACATTTTTGTCCATACTCCCCCCTCCCTCACCCGCCCCCACAAGCAGAGCCAGGGGTCCTATGAGTGTGGAAGGTTTCAAGCTCGGATTTTGTAAATGGGTCCTCTGCATTTGTTTAAAATCACCATAGTCTTGATTTAGTGCAATTATGACCTTGCTATTGCTTTACAAACCCCAGCCCCTTTACTAGGCCTGCCTTTGGGGTCCCTATAACTCAGCTATAACCCCGACATCAAAATAGCACTGCTGCACTCCATAGGCATCAAGAAATGCAGCTTCACCCTGCCCCTACAGCAGGTGGGGGAAACCAAGGCACACAAAGTCTACCATCGCACAACTTGCCCAAGCGGGCTGGGAGCAGAACCCAGACTTCCAGGGCTGGAACTGCAAGGCTGTCCTCAGGGCTGCATTCTTTAGCTCTATCCATTTACTTCCAGAGGTGCCACAACTCCCCTTGCAATGACCCCAGCATGACATCCAGCTGGGACAGGCCACTTCTTTATCACTGGGAGCTCTGTGCAATCAGGAAAACCATAGGCAACATCTCTCCATCAGCCAGGCATGTTTCAGGAGGCAGGGGCAGAGGGGGTCAGTCAGTCACTGGTGGCAAGTTTTTGGCAGTGAGATAGCTGTGCATTTGCTGGGTGAGCTGGAAGTTCCCCTGGGTGGGGAATCCAGTGAGGAGAAGACCCTGCCTGCACTCCAAGGTAGGGCTCTGGATCATCCCAAATGGGCCCATTCCAGAGGAGTCAGGATCAGGCTTTCTCAGGAGCAGCAAGGGCAGGGCACGTGGCAATGTTTGGTCACTGGTCGCGGCATTGTTCCTGGCATGGGCCCCACAACCTCACTAACACGGCACCCCACGGTGCACATACAGGGGCTGCCACTGGCTGGGGGTGTGATTGGTCTCCCAGGACCTTTCCTCTAAAACCAAATGCTCTTTTCCTCACCTTCTGACAGGACAGGAGAGCTAGTCGGGCCAGGGGATCAGCTGAGCAGCCCATGCCTGCGTCACATGTGGCCTTATTTCCCCTCCCCATGGTCAGTGGGCCACAAAGCCCAGCGACTCTTGAAGAAAGACTCATAAACCTGGGGTGGGAGGTGGCCTCACCCCACCCACTGCCTGCCCCCTTGGGCTCAGTGGGGAAAAGGTGAAGGAAGTGTCTGGGAACATGGTTTGTTCCTTTGCTACTTGGTTCCTAGTGAGATCAACCCTGGAAAGGGGAGATCGTCCTGAAAGCCCAGCTGAGAGCCACTTCGGCTGTCCAGAGAGAGATGGCCAGAAGGATCCTTCTATGTAGGATGGGTAGCTCAGGCTCCCAGGAAGGCAGCCAAAGAGAGCTGTGCAGGGAGGGCTACTGGATAGCAGAGGCAGGGAAAACCTGCAGGGCAGGAGGGACAGTAAGCATTGCCAGCTTCATGCACCTTCTGCAGCATACTGCCTGCTGCCATCCTAACACCCACTTCCCTGGCACAGTAGCATTGTGGAAGGGGCTGGTTTTCCTGCTGGGCAGCATCAGGCTGGACAGCTGTGGGCTGGGCACTATGAGAGCTAAAGGGTGCCCCATGAGGGGAGCTGGAAGGTGTCCTCAGTGCCCGCTCCTGGCCCTAAAGTGGCTGTGCTTTGTGTTCTGGGCTCTGCCCTTCCTTGGCTGGCTCCATGCTGCCGTGACCCACCCCATCCAATCCCTAGCCTTCCCCAAAGGATATTGGGCCTTGTCTCCCACCCTTGTGCCAAGGGCAGCAGTGGCCTCCACAGGGGGCACCCTGACAAGATTGCCCAAAACAAGCAAAACTTGCTACAACTCGGGGGAAGGAGACAGGAAACAAGTGTCTGGACCCCTCCCTCCCACATACCCTAGTGCAGCCCCCAGGACAGCAGCTCCTCTGAGGACAGGGCTGGGATGCAGGCAGGGGGTCTGGAGTCCTTGGCTTGGAGACATCGATTCCAGTGTGGGCGGGGGATGGAGGTTAACAGCGGGTCAGTAATGCCCTTAGTGTAAGGTCAGGCAGGGAGAGGCACTAGCTGCCACTGCAGGCTCTTCTGACTGCCTAGTACACCCAGCTGACAGGGACCCACTGCGGCTCGGAGCGCAGCTTCTCCATGGCCTCCTGCAGCTGCTGAAATGTCCGCTCCAGGTTGTCGTTGACGAGGCTGAGGTCGAAGTAGTGGCCGTAGCTGCGCTGGATCCGACAGCTCTCATCCACCGTCCGCTTCAGATCCGCCTCCTGCCCAGGCACAAGCAGCCCGTTAGCCCCCCTGGTGCAGCACTCCAGCCCCTTACCTGAGCTGTATGTGCAGGGTAGTGAGCTTACAACTTGTGGGGAAGGAGGGAAGGGCAACAGCAAGAGTGGTGGGTGCAGGGGAAAGAACTCAGGGAAAGCATTTTGCAAATATAAGCAAAAAAGCATGCGTTGCAGAGACTACTTCACCCACCCTGAAAGGCAGCCGCCTCTGTGGAGCAGTTACAGCTCTTTACACATGGATCCCACAGCTGAGAGGCAGCTACCTCTGGGGAGGAGCACAGCAGCTGTTTTAATGCTATGAAATAACATTACTCAGTCTTTAGGCCAAGAAGAATTCTGTACCTCACTGAGCACTGATGGAGAATTAAGTGGGAAGACTATAATGAGCTAAGTCAGTAAGCACATGCTGCCTGCACAGTGCCTAGTACAACAGAGCATCACCCAGCACTACCAAGCTATATACTTATTATAAACAGTAAACAGCTGTTTAGCCAGGGTCAGAGGCAAGCACCCTTCCACGCCTGTTAAATGCACCCTGGGGAATGTAGTGACCGCTCACCACCAGCATTTTGGCTTTGACTGGGTATCCAGAGCAACTAATGCCACCCCAGGGCACTGCAGCCGGCAAGGACCCCTAGGCATGAGCGTGCCTATCGTGCCACCATCAGGGCTCTGGCAGTGCCTTTGGCCTCCCTAAGGGACTGCCCATGCCAGCCTGAGCCCATTCAGTTTGGAATCATAGCCTGAGGCACGGCAGCCTGGCTACAGAGGGCAGCTGAGCTCCGATGGTAACTTCTTGGGGCACCATTCCCCATAGCAAGTGGTGGTGCCAGCTGAAGGAAGGGATCCCACAGAGAGTGCCATGCCTGGGGGTCATGCAGGCCACAATGAACTGCGCTGTGTAGGTGGCTCCATCAAGGGGCTGTCCTGGAGCTGGGCTCTGCAGCCTAAAGGGGCCACAGACTATACAAAAAAGGAACAGAGGGATGGAGAAAGCCCTTAACTCAGAGCATGTGGCACATGTACTTATGCATAGAGGTGTTGGAGAATGTCAACACATGTCCAAGAACTTGGAGCTGCCCTCGTCTGGCTGGTGCCCCGGGGGCTGAGGACAGGGACTGGGCCAGGCTCCCTCTGAAGGCATTGTGGTCTCTACCCTCATGGCACCCTGCAGTGGTCTGGAACAAGAGGAGGAAGGAGCTGGCTTGTGCTCACCGTGAGCTGCTTTGTGACCACGCCGCTCTCCAGCGCTGCCTTGTTCATAGCTCGGAGTGTCTCATAGTCTGGGGCTTCAATGAAGACCACATAGGGGACGAATTCAGCTGTTCTCAGCACCTTCACTGCCTGGACAGACACCAGAAGAGCCTCTCAGAACAGAAGACTTCTAAATAGACATGCCTGGGGGGTGGCTGGACTGTGTGACTTCTGGGACAGGACCCAAGGCCACTCACCTTGGCTACTGGTTCTGGCATAGAGGGACATTACCCAGTGCCACCAGGTGGGGCTTCAACAACCAGGAGGAAATGGTTCACTGAGGAGGCAGCTGGGGCCCACAGGCAGAACCTGGGACCAGGAATTAGGACACTTGAGTCTGGTTCTGTCACTTCCCCACTTCTTCAGTTTCCCCTCCCATCCTTTGTCCAAGTAGCTCTTGAGGGTCAGGTGCATCTGGCCCCATGGCTGGGCCCTCCTCTTCTGGACCGCACTGCAATAAACTAAGTGCCCCAGGTATCACTGATTCAGTGAAGAGGCCATGTGTGGGAGAGGCCACAGAAGCCAAGCTGTCCTCTTGTCAGGGACTGATCACTCAGGCAGGCCAGGCTGGGCCAAGTACCTCAGAAGCCACACCTGCAGTGAGCCTCAGCTAATGGACTCAATGTAGGAAGTGAGCATCTTGACTAGCTGCTAGCAGCACTGCCTATCCATACAGCACCAGCTGGGACCCTGGGTCTGCAGGGCACTCAGTCGTTCTGATCTAGCTCTGTTGTGCCAAGCCTCCTGGTTCCATCCCAGCACTCTGGTTTTCCTGGCTCTTGACCCTGGTTTTGGCTTATTTGTGGACTTCAGCTTTGGATTTCCCTGTGGCTGTGTTTCCTGACCCTGGTTTGGCTCTGCCCTTTGCCCTGTGCATTTTCCCTCAGATTGGTACTTGGCATCTCATCCCAGATCCCGCTCCTGGACTGTGTTGTGGACTCTACCCCTGGATTTTCTTCTGGCTGTCCTCTGACCCAGCCCCGGGCCCCTGCTTTCCCTCAATAGCCTAACCATTAGGCAAGACTGCCTACGTCCTGGTCTCTTATACCTCCATCCTCCCTAGTCATGGTGGGGTGCTGTGGTCAGGCAGCCCCAGATACCGAGCACTCAGCTCCAAGGCTGTCACAGCACAGCCCCAAGCTCCTCACCAGTGCATGCAGGGGTGCAGGGCCCATACCTGCGGGTTCACGTCCAGGATGCACATCTTGCCAGCTTCTACCACCTCATGGATGGAGTCAATCTTGGTGCCGTACAGGTTGCCCTCATACTCCCCGTGCTCCAGGTACCGGCCAGCTTTGATGTCTGCCTCCATCTCACCCCGGGACACAAAACAGTACACATGTCCATTCCTTTCACTGTCCTTGGGCTTCCGTGATGTATCTGTCAAGGGAGACACCAATACCATGCCTTGAATCTGGCTACCATGGACTCAGAAATAGAGATCAGTCTGGGAACACAGGGCCTAAGAGCTCCAATGCTAGGACTCACAGACCAGCTCTGAGATGTATAACCTATACTATATGGAGCAGAACCAGTACTGCAGACCCACACAGCCCCACCAATTGGCACCATAGTTTCATAGTGCTTAGGATCTAATTCTTGCTGGTCTCCCGATGAGTTTGTAAATGGCCACCAGATCCCCTCTTAGCCTTCTCTTGTGGAGGATGAATAGGTTCAGGCCCTTTAGCCTCTCCTCGTAGGGCCTGCCCCACTGCCCCTTGACCATGCAAGTGGCCCTCCTCTGGACTCTCTCAATGCTAGCCACATCCCTCTTGAAGTGCAGTTCCCAGAAATGGATGCAATACTCCAATTGTGGCCTGACCAATACCACATATAGGGGAAGGATCACCTCCCTGGACCTGCTTGTGATGTATCTCTAGATGCACGACAAGGTGCAGTTAGCCTTATTGACCTCTTCCTCACATTGGTGGCTCATGTTCATCCTGGAGTCAACTGCAAATCCCTCCGTACCTCTCTGAGCTTAGGCTGTGCATGGGGTGAGCTTCCTGCATCTGCCTGCCCAGGGCTGGTACTGTATCTCACACCCCAGACACGTAAGAGTCACAGGGCCCTGTACTCATTGCAGGGTCAGCCCAGGAGGAGTCAGAATCAGGAAATAAGGGGCAAACTGCTGAAGCCTCATCCACCATCATGAATATGACCAACTAAACCCAGTTCCCATCAATGCCAGCTCTGCCCCTGCCCAGCCCCTTCCTTTTGCTACCTTGGAACATGTTAGCCATGTCACTTCACCCCAGACACCCTGTACCAGGCACACCCTAAGACAGGTGCACATCACACACAGTTCACAACTGTGACACACGGGGTCCCTCACAAACACACCCAGCTGGAGGAAGTCATGTGATATGCACACACAGACACACAACTATGGGCATACATAAACACAGAGATGCACACACAGACTCTCCCACTATGCCACATGTCCTAAAAACTGGTTATCCCCCATAACCAACAGCCCTCGCCACCTGAGAGGGACTGGAACCTATAGCATTCACCTGCCCCAGCATTTCAGCATTTCAGTTTCACTGAAACCAGCATTTGCTAGCCCTGGGCTTTCAGGTCACAGACATGGGAGTGCTGCCAGCTGTCCATCAGCACCTGATGTAGCTCTGATTTGCCAGAACAGCAGGCTTCCATGATGGCTGACATGGGGGGTGAATATAGTTGTTTGCTCACTTTGTTTCACATGGCTTGGCTGGCCCTGAGACGCAGCCCTGAAGAGGAGGGAAACCTGTGGGCAGGGTATCAGCAAAGAAGCTGGGATTGCTTCCTGATCTGACACAGCCTCTTTGTGAGACCTTGAGGAAGCCATTTACCGCTCTGTGCCTCAGTTTCCCCCCTGTGCAGCAAGGCTTTGTTCTGTCTCACTGTGTCTCTAGCTGGCTCCCTGCAGCAGTGTCCCGTAGCACAGGCTGGAACATTGAGGTCAGCACTGACAATGAGGAGACAGCATCCCCACAGAGCCCCCACCTGCAGCACAGCACCCCTTAGCACTGACCCTGAGACCCTATGGCAATATGACTGGAAGGGGGGAGCATCCCCTACACCACCCTGTGGCAATGGACATGTGTACCTCCTAATGTGGTACCTGGACAGAAGACCCATCAGGGAAGGGGCAGAGGGGGAGTGCCCAGGCTGCCCATACTCACAGGGGATGGTGGTGCCGTAGCGCGCCTGGTCAGACATGATGAGCTTGTTCTTGAGGCTGCGTCGTCCAACCCCCTGGGCACCAATCAGCACCAGGGTTTTCCTGCGGAACGGGGGCATGCGTGCCACCTCCTCGTAGATCAGCAGCTCATGCCGGTCAAACTCTGAGTGAGGAAGGAGGAAGGGAGTATAGTCAGGCCTGGCAAATGCAGAGCCCCACTCTGCCCTGCCAAGGAGAGAGATATTATACCCCGACAGTGCCCCCATCTGCCCCATCAGAGACATCATGGGCCTGGTGCTGCATCACAGGGGTACTTTCTGTGCAACAGCCCCTGCACAAGGGTAGGGGGCCACTACACACACGTGGTGCCAGTACTGGTATGGTGGACATCAGCACCACCATCAACCCACTGTGGGGCATCAGGGGAAGCATTGTGGGTGAAACATGGTTGGGGCATGGGGCTGGGGGAAGGCTGATAGAGCTTGAGTGCCTGGCAGCAGAGACAGGGATGCAGGCTGCGGTACTCACCAGCATTCTTCGTCGTCAGGTACATCATCCTCTTCTTCTTCTTCCCACTGATGCTGCCACACAGAGCTCCTGCCCGGAGAATGAACTGGCTCAGCCATGCACCACACTGCCCAGGTGATGGAGCAGGGCGGATCAGGTACTGCCATGTAGGGGGCTTTCTACACAGGGAAGGGTATGAACACAGCCAGAGCTTGTGGCCCCCAACTCCTTCCCTACATCTCACCAGTGGCACTGGGGGAGAGAATGCCACTGTAGGGCAGGTTAATGCACTTTCTGGGCACTGCCACCTGGCTCCCCACTGCAACTGAAAGTATAGGGGACCAGGGGCTGGGCATGCTGAATTCAGGGGAGCTCGTACCAGGTGTGGGGGTGACTTCAAGGTCGCGCTTCACAAAGGCTTTTCGCTTCTCCTCCAGCAGCTGGCTTGGGATGAGGCCTGCACTGCCGCCCTCCACGTGGCAAGCCTGCAACATGCCCAGGCACGGTGAGCCACCCTAGGGTACCCCCAGCCCTTCCCCAGGGAACACCCACCCTGAGGAACCCACAGCCCCACCCCAGAGCCCACCTCATGAGGCCCTGTCCAGCAGCAGGAGCCTGCTGATTAGCAGCAGGACCTTCAGCCCCAATAATGAAACAAGTAGCAGCCCCAGGTTCCCATCTGCAGCCCACTTTGTTCCTGGTCAGGGGAAACAGGCTGCACAAACCCTGACTGTTGCAGCAACCAGCCTCCCCCTCTGATCCTCACCAGGATCTGGGAGCAGACCCAAGGCAAGGGGCTGCTGCCAGCCCAGGGTCACACCTGCCAGGGAACCAGTGGCAGGTGCATTGGTGAGCCCCCTGCTTCCCTTACCTGCCACCAGTTGGGGTCATCCTGGTTGACAATCTGCAGCAGGTCCCCTGCAGTGAACTTCAGCCCTGCCTCCTTGCAAGGGATCAGGTTGTCGCTGGCAGGGTCATAGTCAAAGTGGGCCTTCACAAACACCTGTGGGCAGAGGGCAGTGGATACTGGGGCTCCTTACACAGCACCATTGCTTCAAGCACCAGGGCTAGCACCAAGGTCCCTAGAGAACTAGGTCTCTTGTGCAGGTGCTGAGCCCCCAAGTGATGGGATAATCCCATCCTGCCTAGAACAGTTTGAACCTGCAAGTGAGAGCAAGGCACTCCCATTCCTGAAGGGTGCCATTGGGGCAGGGTAGCAGGTGTGTGCAGAGGTAGAAGCTCTGTTTGCACAAGGGCCAATCTAGCATGCACTTGTGCACAATCATGCAAACTGAATGCACAATTACCCAGCTATCTGCACACATGCTATGCATACACTGTAGCCAAACTTTGTGCACATGTGCATCTCCACACACATACTGCCCACACATAATAATCCAGCTATGTGAAAACCCATGAACACACACAAGCTAATGTGCAAATTACCAAGGAAACATTATGCACCTCTCTTTGAGGGATGGACCCCCTGCTAGCACAGGTAAGATCCGGCTGGCCCTAAGGGTGGGTGGGGCTGGGACAGGCAACAGTAGAAGTGAGGAGAGGGGTGGGGGTGCTCTGTGCTGTTCCCTACATGAGCATATCAACCAGTACACCACACAACTCCACAGCCAGCTTAGCCAGGCAGGAGGACCAGACAGACCTCTCCCTGGGGCTTTCACACAGCACTGAAGAGTGATGGGAGGACAACAAGGGCTGCCTTCTGCAGCCACCTGCAGCCAGTCCCCAGCCAGCACACAGATAGTGTGATCCTAGAAAGCAGGTAGGAAAATCCCCATGTTTGCAGGCAGGTTCTGCTTTGTCCATAGCCACAGGTTGGCCAGGGTGTAGGGGGAGAAGGAGGAAGCCCAGGACAGAGTAGCCAGAATGTCTCAGGACACAAAGACAGGTGACCTCTGCCTTCTGTGCATCCAGACAGCCCTACCTTTCCCTTGCCCATCAGCTCCTTCCAGACAGTACTGCAGCTAACTATTGACAAGAAGAGGGGAGGTGGATCCAGCATGGAACCAGATGGATTGGGGAGGACATAGATCTGGGCTGGCATCTCCAGGAATGTCAAAAAGCTTCTAACAAAGTCCCTCAGCAAAGGCTCTTAAAAACAGAGATGCAGCAGGATTAGAGGAAAGGTCCTCTCATGGGTCAGAAGATGGTTCAAAGAGAGAAAACAAAGGGTTGGGCCAAACAGTTACTTTTCAGATGGAAGAAGGTCAATCATGGGATCCCCCAGGGATCTGTGCTGTGGCTGGTTTCCTTCAACATATGGCCCAATAAAAGGAGTGCGTAATGAAATCCTAAAGTTTACAGGCGATGCTAAATTGTTCCTGTCAAATCCTGAGCTGATGGTGCAGAGCTGCAGGAAGGTCTCCCAGAGCAAAACGAGTGAGCAATGAAGTGGTAGAGGAATTTCAGCATTGACAAGTGAAAAGTAATGGATGTGGGGAAAAATAACCTCAGCTCCACATACACAATGCTGAGCTCTGAACAGTGTCACCACTCAGGAGACCCTGGAGTCATTGTAGAGAGTACTCTAACAGCATCAGCTCAATATACAGCTGTGACCAAAAAAGACAGGGAATTGAAAACAAAATGGAACATGCCATTATGCCCCTGTATAACTCATGGTGCACCTCAACCTTGAATGCTGTGGGCAGCTCTGGTCTCCACATTTCAAAAAAGAGGTAATTGAATTAGAAAATGTCCAGAAAATAACAGGAAAGATGACTGGAGGGGCAGGGTAGGTGCTATCCCAGGAGAGTTAAAAGGCTCAGATTTTTCAGTTTGGAAAGGAAAAGCTGGGTAGGGATATGATCATCATCGGCAACCCTTGCAGTCAAGGATGATTGTCTTCCATGAGTGCCTTATCTGTAGGTTTGAAGATGGCTGATAAGACCGATCCAGGATCAATAGATTTGTGTTTCCGTGTAGGGTGGGTGGGTCTGGATTCTTGTTTCAGTCCCCAACACACTGTTTCTGCTGCTTCTGCTTTTCTGTCTCCTGTTGTCGTCGTAAGATTTCAAAGTACTGAGATCCCTGAAGCAGACTCTTCTTCCATTTGGGGCAGTCCTGGGCAAGTCTTCCATGAATTGATGTCAATATTGCATTTTTTCAAGCTGGCCTTAAGGACATCCTTGAAGTGCTTTCTCTGCCTTCCTCTTGAGCAAATGCCTTGACTGAGCTGAAGGGATATGATAGAGGTCTATACAATCACTCAGGGTGTGGGCAAAGTGAACAGGGAATTGTGATTCACCAAGTCCCATGATACAAAAAGTAGGGGGTACCCACTAAAGCTACCAAGAGGCAGGTTTAAAACAAACAAAATGTAGCCCACAATACATTGTTAACTTGTGGAACTCATTGCTGCAGGAGGTTGCAGAGGACAGAGCCATTGGAAGTTTTTAAAGAAAAGTCATGGATGTATCCCCTGTCATTCCTAAACCAAAGGTGGTTAATGCCAAGGAGGATATGACAGGGGGTGGATCATTCTAGACATGCCCCATTCATATGCTTTCTCTCTAAAGCACCTACTACTGGAACTGTTGGAGTTAGACTGCTGGGCTTGATGGGCTGGTGGTCTGATTCAGTACAGCACTTCTTATGTCTAGGCCTCTTCCATAGCACCTCTTCCAGATGTCTCTCTCAGTAACCCACTTCATGACTCAGTGCTGCCATCCCCTTGTCAAGATCCAAACCAGGGTGCTCCTGGTTTATGAACACCAATCACTGCAGGAACGGTTCAAACCCCCACCATCATCCAGGGCCCTGCTGCACCAAACGCTGGACACACAGACAGTGAAAGACAGCTGCCACTTCAAAGAGCTTCAAGTCAAGGTAGATGATGGGTAGTGGGGAAATTGAAACACAAGATCACACAGCAGGACAATGGCAGAGCTAAAAAGAGCAACCAGGTCTCCCAATCCAGCCGTTCAGCACTTAGTAGTGTCTTTCCCAAAGCCCCAACAAGACAGCCTTACATCACAATACTACCCATGCCAGAGAAACTTCTGCTTTCTTGCCAAGGTGTGCCCATTTCAGCAGGACTTAGGAGAGAGCCACCCAGCAAGCTGGCCCAGGAGCTAAGTCAGTCGCAGGGTTTGCCTTTGCCTAGGAGGCCTCTCAGGCTGGTGTGAGGAAGGCATGCCAGCTTCTGCTGCCAGCCTTGCACTCAGCCACCTCCACCTCCCCAGCCTGAACAGCCAGCTGGGTCAATGGCAGTGGGACAGCGGGGCAGCCTCTACCATCAGCAGGACCAAGCTCATATCTCTGGAGCCAGACACCTTCACTTCTCTGACCAGGTCCCCTTCCACTGACCACATACCCTGGAAGAGCAGCACATGTGAAACACTCCCCTTCGCCCTGCTACCCACAGGGCATTGCTCGGCCCTTCACTGGCTGACACTCCCAGCCCTGTGAGGCAGGAACAATGGGGGCTCTGTGCAAGGGTTCGCCTGGTGACAGGAGTCATCATGCACGCACTTGGTCAGTGTCAACGTCATGGCTGGCACCCAGCTCTGCACAGCATGTAGGGCCCAATTTTCACTTACCCTGCACCTGGCATTGCCCTTGCAAAACACCTCAGCATGGAGTCAATAGTGCTTTGTACCCACACTGCCCTGGGGGAAGCAGAGTGCTTCCAAGGTGGAAGTGTGATGGAAAGCTTATGATAGAGGATGTATATATATCACTCTTTCTATATATATAGAAATACATTTTCATTAAAAAAAAAAATCTCTGTGAGGCTCCATTTTCAGCTTAGGCTGCATGAGCCCACCAGGGCCCTGGATATTCCCTGGTTTGCTAACTTGTCTCTGCTGCTTCTTCCCTGCCATCGCCACCTTCACTAGCTGGATTAGAGTAGTGCATGTCTCCCATCACACCCCAGACAGCTGCACACACATGCCACTAATGCAGCACGGCAGCCCCTTTGGGAGAAGCCCATGGACAAGCCCACACATGCAGGTGCATCTGTGCTACGTTGGCCAGAAAGATCTCAGCTTGATCTGGCTCAGCCAGCACAGGCTGACAGGTGCCCACAAGGGAAGGACCTGGGACACCATTTACCAGGTGTAAAGCAGAGGCTGAGCTTCTTCCACTGGCTTCTAAAGGGAGGAACTGAAGAAATGTGAAAAAAACGTGAGGGGAGAGCCTGACAGAGGGCAGAGGGGCCAGCTGGCATCAGCCCACAGCTCTGGCTTTGCACCTGTCACCTCTGACCGCATCCTCCCACAGAGCACTTTATGCATGTGAGTGTCACCAGTCCTGGGCCAATCTGCCAGCACAACGCTAACACTCGTGCATCACAGAGCACACTTTTGACACACGAGAGATCACACATTGCCTCCTGCCTGGGATAAAGGGAGCAGGGTATAGGGAGTCCTAGCTCTGACTGGCCAGAAAAACTGGGATTTAGTTGTTGCTAGGCCATTGCAAAGAGCTGTGCAGTTTCCTGGGACACAGCCAAGCCAATCGGCCCCCTGGAGGGAGCCCAGCTGGCTGACAGCCCCTCCCCCATGTTTATCAAGGCCCCAGCTGCCAGGGGGATCGCATGTGCACCGGGCTCGCTCCGGCTGCACGATGCTGCTGTGCACATCAAGCTGACGGCTGCTTATTAAATTCTTCCAGCTCTGTGCCCAAGGCAGCCACACAGCTAGCACACCCTGGGCCTGCTCTTGTGGGGAGCGGCACTCAGGCAGGCTGGCATAAGGAAAGAACGAGGGTGTCACCAAGCAATGAGGTGGCACAGAGGCATATTAGGATGGGGAAAGGAGCCACTGGCACATGGGGCTCAAGAGGCTACAGAGGGGATGTGCTGTGTGCCCCCTGCACTCCAGTGGGGCATGGTGGGGGAATGCCATGCTCCGCAGGGGAACTAAGCAGGGCACAGAGAGTGGGGCACTACCTGTCGTGGGGGGTGAGGCTCCTGGTAGCTGGGCAGGATCTTGAGGATGACACTGCCACTGGCGTTCTTCAGCATCTCCTGCAGCACCTTGGGGTCGTTGCCCACTTCCTTGCCATTCACCTCCTTGATGACGTCGCCCACGTGCAGCAGGCCCTGCTGGTCGATCATGCCGCCATGCAGGATGCGGGCAATCACCAGCTCACCCCGCTCCACCCGGAACGTCACACCCTGTGGCGGGGGGAAGGGTGCAGGCATCAGCGCCTGGCACTGCCACAGCCAAACCTACTCCTTGGTCTCCCCAGTCTCAGGGGACAGCCTCACCCACTCTCCCAAGCCTCACAAGAGGGCTCTGCCCACAGGGGTAGGAAAAGTGGGGGAGAGCCAGGGGAGGGCAAGCCAAGGGACTGGTCCCCAGGGTCCTGGTGCTGTGCAAGGGTGAAGCCTGTGAGAAGGGCACAAACCTTCCTTCCAAACACACCATCCCATACACCCTCCACACCATCTCATACACCCCATGCTGTCCCATAAACACTCCCCTTCACATGCCTACCCACATCAAGCATCACTTACAAGGTTCACACTTCATCCTCCCTTGATATATGCACCATGGGCTTCTCTCAAGCCCCACTGCCGCCACACAGTGCTTTGCCACCATGCCCCGTGATTCCTCCCCACACACTCCTGGTCCTGCCCTACGATCACCACCACTCCCTCACCTCTACATGCCCCCACCTCCTCCCTAGATATGTGGCAGTGATGACACTGGTCTCCAAGCAGCAGAGGTGACCAGGTTGTGTGGGGTGTGCCAATTAACAGAGCTACAAAGTAGGACTCCTGTTGAGGGGAGAAGGGGAGCAGGCCACTCCCAGGCAGCTGGGCTAGCATAATGGTGGAGGTAGGGTACAGGCCAAGCCCAAGCTGGGCTGCCATATTTCCACAGGGCTGGTAGCACCCAGGAGTTTCATCACTGCCAAACATGAGTGCCCCAGGCACGCTCCTCCCACCTTGCCCCACCAGTGGCCAGCTCACCAGGTGCTCCCCAGCAGTTTTGCGGATCCCCACCATGCGCACAGCATCCGGTGGCACCGGCTGGTTGCTGAACGTGGGGTCCAGGATGGGGCTGGGTGGGGGTGTCTCGTAGCTCTTGGAGGCCACTGAGTCGTGGGTTTCCAGGAGGGACTAGAAGCCCAGCATGAGGGGAGGAAGAGGCAGGGAGATATTAGGAGTACAGAAGGGGCTGCAGCAGCCACGCACAGAGCCCAAGGTGCCAGGAAGGGGCAGCCCAACTGCCCAATCCTAGTCAGCGTGGCACAGACCAGATTCCCCATCTGATCCCTGCCAGTGTACCATGGACTAGATTCCCAGCATGGAACAGGCCAGATCCATGTAAGCACAGCACAGCACAGCACAGGCCAGACCCCATACAGTGCAAACCAGATTGGATCCCAACTGAGGAAGCACCAACCAGGTCCCAGCCAGACTGGCTCCAGTGTGGCCAGACCCCTGGCCCACTCTGCGGGTAATTTAGCTGCCCTCCTCAATTGGCTGCCTGGGGCTTCCTGTTCCCATGGCCCAACTGGGACCCCCAGAGCCATCACACAAGCACCCAGAAAGCAAACAGCAGAGTTCCCACCCCAAGCCACTGTGAGTTCCCACCCGCAGCCCCCACCCCAGGGTGCACCTGGAAGTGGGGCTCCTGCAGGATATGAGCAAGCTCGGCGGCCACGCTGTTCTGCTCAGCAAGGTGAGCAATGTCCTTGAGAATCTCCTGCACCAGCTCCACGTTGTTGTCCCGCACGGCCTCCAGCCTGGTCTCCTCCAGCCGCTCGTGTGCCTGCCAGGATGGGAGGGGGATTAGAGCCAGCCAGACAGCCCCAGGCAGCCCCTCCTCCCAAAGCCCCAACTGGTGCAAGCTGACCATGCCAAGCCTTGCTGAGCGGGTTTGGGGGGGGGCAGCACCTGCCCCCTGGTTGGCATGTGGCAGGGGCTGGGGCTAACCCCTGCCTGCAGCACCCTGAGCCCCAGCTCTGTAGCTGTGCTGGGGGGGAATGCCACCTCCCCAAAGAACCTCTGTAGATGGGAGTCTTCTTGCTTACCGCATGCTCCCCAAGCCATGCCCCCTCCTGCAGCCACAAGCACCACCCTGGGAGAGGTCTGGGGGGACAGGCAGAGGCATGGCACGGGTGAGGGTTATAACAAGGCAGAAACCACACTCTTCTGTCCCCGGTGCCTTCTGACAGGTCCCTTTAATGGGGCAGCTCCTCGTTTAAACTGCCCCACCCCCAACCAGCCTCTCTCATCCTCCAGAGTCCCCCCATCCCTCCCCCTCCCCAAGAAGGCCCCTTGCAGCCACAGCCCTGGAACAGCCCAGCAAAACAGCCCCTCGTCAACCCCATTCACTGGTGCTCTGCTCTGGCTGTTGGCTGCTAAGGACACCAGGATGGACAAGGATGGAGGCTGCTTCCTGCACCCCTAGGGGAAAGGAGCACTAAAAAGTGCTAAAAATAATACTGTCACACACAGGCTCACTCCCACGCACCAGAGCCTGCACGCAGGCAGCAAAAGACACAATGGTGCCAGCATATAAGCAGGCACACACACAAGCAGACAGACACTTACAAACACCCTGTTTACTGGAGCCAGCATATTCACAAACATGCACACACCCAAAGGAATCAGCATAAAGACAGTCACACCACACACACAGCCCCCTATACAGCAGGACCGGTATATAGGTGGGCATACAAGTGTACATATAATGCGTAGACACACACCCTTATACAGTAAAACCAACACTCAGATGGACACCTACACATACATGATGGACTCAGCAAACAGATGGACCTATACACACGTACACACTCACACATACATAGTGTCTACACAACAGAGCTGATATACAGCTGGATGTAAACAAAATGGAGGCACAGCACAGTTAAGTGCATGCATGCACATACTGAAGTATGTGCATGCACGTGCACACAAAGCACCCAGCATGAATTTTCACAAGCACACAATGTAATTGATTCACACACGTGTAAGTGAGCTCATTGTAGCACATACCACTGTAGACAATCACTAAAGCACAACCTGCAACACACAAGGTAACATGTTCAGATACGGGATATACCTAAGCTGAGATGTATGTGTGTGCAAGTGTGCACAAACTATTATCTAGACATATACATAATCACACTTGCTACACGCACACTTCCACAGCATCTGCCCAGACTTCTCCCACACCCATTCATACCTATTTACTGTCTCCTTTTTATGCATCCACTACATATACTGTACATCCACATCCAGCTCCAGAATGACATTCATACTCTTCACACATGCCCAAGATGAGTCACGTGCATTCACACATCACACATGTATCAACACAAGACACCCCACAGTTCGGACATTTTGCAAGTGTTTTTTCAGCCTAATGCGCTTGGCAAAGCAGATTAAGGGTCCCCAGCTAAGGGCAGAGGCACTGCAAAGCAATATCTAGAGCCATAGCAGACATGCCATATTCAATCTCTACCCCTTGCTGGCCCAGCAGAGCCCAACCTGGTAGCAGCTGCCCCACCCAAGCCACAGGCACGGAGAAGTAAGGCCAGATCCTAGCTTAGCAGGGAACAGAAGAGAGAGCGAGGCAAGCGGAGATGCCTGGAGCAGGAAGGAGGTGGGGAGGACAGCTGGGGTGCTGCCCAGGAGTCTGGAAAGCGGGTTCGACTCAGCCGTTGTGCTATCCACAGCCACCCCATGCAACTGTACCTTAGCCAAGGATCTTACTATTGGACTCTCCATGATGCCTCGGAGGAAGATGAGGTCCAAGTCAGCCGCCCCCGTGGAGTTGGGGAGGTCACTCAGGTTGTCCAGGACATGCTGCATTGCTGGGGAGGGGGCAGGGGGGCAGGAAAGGGCCGTTGTAAGAGAGAAGGAATCCCAGGTGGGGGGTGGGAGTACAGCGAGGGGAGCACAGGACGGGAAGAAATGGAGAACAGTAAGAAAGAAAGCAGCCCCATGGGCAGAGATCAGACACAGCTTCAAAGCAGAGTGCTTGCAAAAGAGGCCTTTGGCCCACTGAGGCACACTCTGCCTGCCCCTATGCCCCCACCAGCCTCCAAGCATTTCCCCTGCCTCAGGCATTCCCTGCCACCCAGCACAGTCTCTCATGGCCTCTTCCACCCCTAGCCTGGCACGAACTTAGACTGGCCTCTGCATGAAAGATCTGCCTCCAGGCTGCACAGGTCCCTTCCCAGGGGCTTCTCCAGGAGGGCAACAGGCAGGGAGTGGGGGTGGTGTGTCACTGACAGCCCATCACCTGCAGATGACTGCCCCCTCCCCACTGCAGCCAAGAGCCAGGTGCAGGGTCACCCAGGGCTGGGTGCTGACACACAGGGATCCTCAGCAAAGGGCCATTGGTGCCACTGCAATTAGTCACTTTGCAGCCATGAGCCCACCCATCCTCTGCCCCGCCCCCTCTCTGAGCAGAGAGCTCCTTGCCCAATCAGTGGCAAGAGTTTTCCCACCACCATGCCACCCAATCAGAGAGCAGCAAAAAGGTGTAGGTCTTTTCCCCTGCTTAAAGAAACAGATGTCAGAATGGTACTGTGGCTGTGTGTTTGGCATAGGATACAAGGCTCTAAAAGGGACAGGTGGCAGGGGACAGCTTGTCTAGGCAGAGCTGAAAAGGCGGGTAGGAGATTTGGACGCAACCCGAGGCTGGTCCAGACCCAGATCCGAACTTCCCCAGAATGTTGTGCCCAGGGACCAGCTGCAAATGTGAGACGTGGCCTGCAATCTCCCAGCATTCAGAGGGGGAGTCACCCTTTTGCCACCAGCGGGGACCAAAATGCACCTTCCCCCTCTCCTGCAGCATGAGAAGAAAGGCAGCTCCACAGTTAGGGAACTAGCCTGCAGTTTGGCCAACATGGGTTCAAGTCTCTGCTCTGTCACAGCCTTCCCATGTGACCTTGAGCAAGTCACTTTGCTGCTCCGTTCCTCCTTAGTGAGGATAACAGCCTTTCCTGCACCATGGGGGAGCTGGGAAGAGGAACACATCAACAGTGGCAAGATGCACAGTCTATGATGATGGGGGCAGCTCAGAGAGACACCTGCACTGCTGGATTAGAGTGTGGTGCCCCAATGGGCTCCCCACCTAAGCACATATAACAGCCTTCAAACTGCTGGCAAACTTCCTTTGAAGAAAGGCAATGGCAGAAGAATGGTCCCCTGGACTCTGCATGGTCCTACATCCTGGTGAAAGGCTTGTGGGATAAGAGGGCTACTCAACACAGCTCACAAAGACACTCATGGACCCAGAGGGACAGACCTCCATCTTCAGCTCCCTTTGTGCAAAAATGAAGTTTATTTCCTACCTATGAAGACTTTTTACCATCTTGTACCATCTACACTTTTCCCAGAGCCTGACGAAGGGACTTTGATCCTGAAAGCTTGCAGAAAAGGACAATGTTCTTGCCACTTTCCAGTTGGATCTAATAAAAGGTATCCATTTGGAACCAAGAGTTCTAGTTTTCTGTATGTCTTTTTGTGGGGTAAGAGGCTGGTCTAATATTACATTCACTGGTACTAATAGCTGCTGTCTGGTATAGGAAAAATAACCTGGGAATGCTGAAGAGGCAATCAGGGCTTGGGGTATGCCATCATGGCCTAGAAAAAGGGAGATCCTGTAAGGATGGGGGAGATTGTAAGGGGCTTGGGGTCACCTCTCTGGGTTTGTGGGGATAGTGGAAGAGCCCCAGCTGTACCTGTGGGCTCAGCCCCCCAGTTGCAAAGAGCCAAGCGAGAGAGGAGGAAGAACATGCACAGATGTGTCTGTCACGGTGCCGGGCCTGGTCTAGCAGCCCGCCCTCTCCCAGCCAAGCTCATTAACAAGTGCAGTGATGCAGAGATTTGGCTTCCATCCACCAAGCACAGCAGGGGGGCGGGGGCAGCCAGGTTGGCGGGGAGTACAGGGAGGCTGTTTACTGTGCTGCATGGGGTGGGTCATGAATCCAACACTGCCTCATGCTCTTGGCAGGGCAGGGATTAGAGAGGCACAACATTGGGGTACATGGCAGCAACCAGGAGCTTCTCCTAACAGCCCCTGCGGGAGGCTGAGGGAGTGGGGGATCCATGGGCTGTGCCAACGGTAAGAGATAGGGGATGCAACGAGAAAAGCAGAGCTGAAGCTGCAACAAGGGGTATACAAGGACAGGGAGCAGGAGCGGGGACTCAGTGCAGGTAGGGAGAGGGGTGGGTCTGTTCCCAAACTTACTCTGCTTAGCACAGGTTGTGGGTCATGGCTGTGAACAGAGACAATGTAGGCAAGTGGTTAGAGCCCTGGGCTGGCGTGCCGGATACCTGGATTCAATGCCCGCCCCTGCCACTGGCCTACCCGGTGACCTTAGGCATGTCACTCCCTCCCTGCCCTCCCCAGTCAAGTTCTTTAGAGCAGGAACAGTCTCTCCCCGGGGGGGGCAGCCCTCTCAGTTGCTATGGTAATGTAAAAAACCAGTAATGTCACTGGTAGCTGGAGGGGACGTATTTGAACACAAGTGCACATACCAGTGTGGGGGGGCACAAGTAATGTCAGGAACGCGTGGCTGGACACCACAACTATGTACGTACAGCACAAGTATGCACTATGTGCAAGCACAGAGGTGTACGCTTATGCCCTAGGGGGTAGGATTTGTATGTGTACCGGGCTTTGCACAGTGGGCCCCTGCCTTGTGAGTAGGCACTCCTCCCATACCAGCATGCAGGGACATTTGAGCACACACGTGAGAGCTTAACCCCATGCTCAACTGTGTCTAAGCACATGCATCCATGCCCAAATGTGGAAGTACAAGGACAAGCATCACCTCCCTGTACCAGCTCTGTACAGATACATGGGGACAAGCATATACAGGCAAGAAAGTGCTGTTTATGGAGCCTCTGGGCATGGTCATAGCCACCTGCAAGGGTGTAAGCACATGCCATGAACTATGCAGGTTGAAAGCCCTTTCATTAGAGCCCAGAAGGGAAGCAAAGTTGAAATGGGAGGGAAATGAGCCCTGCCATTCCCTGCAGGTTTCTGGGAGGTAGGAAGCAACCTGTGCCCCTCCCCCTCCCACCCCCCAAAAGGCCCCAGAGTAGCCCCTGCCTCCTCTGCCTGCTATGACAAAGGCAAGAACTTTTCCCTCTGCTTTCTGCAGACCTGGCACCATGTCTCAGAAGCCTCTATACTGGGACAGTGGCTCAGGACCCCAATCCAGCCCCCGGAGCCCACACTGCCAGGTGTTGCGCAAAAACTGAACAAATGGACATTCCCTGCACTAGAAAACTTAGGCATCATGGATGGGAAAAGTAGCTGAGCTGTTCTGCTGCGTCCAGAGGCTCTTAGTGTCAGTCCCAGAACCACCCCCTGCATGTGTGGATCCCAGCTGGATTTTGCAAAGAAGAGCAGCAAGCACCTAGTTCCCAGGGACTTTAACCAGGTCCTGGGCTCAACACTAAAGCAATCATTTGATACCATAGGGGACAGCTGCAGCCACACAACATGCTGACAGGGCTCTGGCAGAGACTGGCAGACAATGTGGGCATCCAAGCCTGGTCTAAGGCAGATCTAAGGCACTCAGAGTCTGAATGCTGCCATGCCATCCTTGTACCATGACTGGAGGGAACTGGGAATGGGTACTACCCTGCCCCTCAGCTGCTACAGCAGCAGCATGGAAAATGTAGGAGCACTTGTCTACATTAAGGAGTTTTGCACTGATATGCAAGGAGTGTATCCTCCATGGAAGCACACTGCTCCAAAGCAATGGGAAAGCACATTCACACATGCCTTGCTTTACCTTGGCACAATGCACTTGGACTAGAATGCATGTAGATCCAAGCTCAGATTTTCATACAAGCCCAAGGCAGTATCATGGGCAGGGGTAACTTGAGTGGCACCAGCACAGCATTCCCTGGCATTACTTACACCCTGGTAGGCCTTGCCCTTTCACTACAGTGCCTTTCCATGGGGGCTGTGTAATAGCAGGGCACAAAATGGGTGCAAACCCTGCCCTTCTGACTCAGCAATACTGCAGGTTCCCTTTGAATCAATGCATGGACAGCAAGATAAAACCTGAGGCAGTGGGCACTGGAGACCTGGAGCACTAATGCAGGCACAGGCCAGAGTTAAGCAGCCCAGGGAGCACAGCAAAAGCGTTACGACAAACAGATTGAAAAGCAAGGCCCTAGCACTCAGCTCAACGCTTGCTATGAAAGGGTTGTCTCCAACCACAGCACCCAGGGGTAGTTACTAAAGAAGCCTCTGGTCCAGCTGTTCTGCAGGGGTCTCAGATAGGCTAGTGGGTCCCAGTCCTGCCAGGGGCCCATTCCCCTCTACAGAACCCCAACCCCTACTCTGCAATTGCTCCACATCACATTGCTCTGCAAATATACCTCCACACTTGTCCAGTCCAGGGCTACTCAGTGCCTGGCACAGCCCATGCCCCTCAATCCCAATTTACAGCATCCCCCTGCTGGACCGTCCCCCAGATCAGCTGCTGCCCAGCCATGACCAGCCATCCGGCTACCTCAGGCCCAGAAATGGCTGATCTGCAGCCCCTACTGCTAACCTATCGGTGCAATGGATTTTATAACAAACCTCCCTCGCTCCAGGCTTGAAATGCCAAACCTCATGACACATGGATCCTCAAAAGATGACAAGCCCAGATCCCCCTTGGGAAAAGACCCAAGGAAAAAGTGACCCTGCTCCCTCTGTCAAGATGCCCTCTTAAGAGCCTGACTCCAGGTGGGGAATGCAGCCCTTCTTGACTCACAGAGAACGTGGGTGGATCAGATAGATCTGCTCCTGGCGCTGACTCTTGCCTTTTAAAAGCCACTGTCAAAACACAACAACACATCAATTCGGGACCCCCACTCCACAGTGAGGCAGGAACAACCACGCTGGATTAACCCTGGGCACCCTGTAATTTCTGAAATTGCAAGGGATACAGCTATAGGAGTCAATGGGGACATGCACATCCTGCCCCTCAGAGAAGCCCCCCTGGTCCCATTTGCTCCAAGCACAGGTGAGCAGCTCACTCCTATTGCTCTTCTTCAGCTCCCCTCTTTGCCAGAGCTGCTTAAAGAAAACCGCAATGAAAATCCAACTTTTCCAACAACATCAACAGCTGCTGAGGTGTCAGACCCACATGGGAGTGAGCTGAGACACCAAAAGCCCAGCGCTCAGTGCACACGAGGTACTGGAGACACAGATTCAAGTCCTCTGAATCATCTGTGAGACTGAGTTATGGCGCTCTGCCCAGCCCTCCTATTTATCAAGTATCCACAGGCCAAGTGCTGCTTCCCCCATCCCACATTGGAGCCCCTTGGGGCATTTCTCTATCCAGAGTCACTGCCTCTTTGGGAGGGACAAGGAGAATCTTTACCCGCTGCCAGGTAAGGAGCCTACTCTCAACCTCTCCACAACATCCCATTTGCCTGGTGCCCACCCCAGCTGACTCCACAGGGTGAGGTAGAGGGGCAGCCGTGACTCTATGGCTCCCCTGGGAGCACACACACACACAATCTCCATCTCCATCTCCCCTGCCATCCTCCCAGTTAATACTACCCCATCCCCTTCCTTTCTCCCTTTGATGAGGGATTAGCCTGTTCAGCCACCCGCCCTGTTGCTGGCTGCCTGCGCTCTTCCTCATTAGCCTCTCTGATGTCTCATGCAGCAAACAAGCTTGGACGATGGCCCCAGAGATAGCAGGGAAGGCTTGTGGGGGGGGGGGGGCTGACCATTCCCTCCCCACCCCCAATGCAAGAGAAATGGTGCTTACTGCCCTCTGTCCCCATACCCAGCTGTCAGGTACCCCTGGGAGAGCTTCAGCCCTACCTTCCCTGCGGAGTTCAGACTCTTCAGAGGAGTCAAGAGAAATCCCTTCCAAGGAGATGCCGCTGGCAGGGCTGCTGCTCATGGCTGCGGTCGGTCAAGGATGCTGAGAGTACTGCTTTGCTGCTGCTGCTCTGAGATACGGGTACCCAAGCTGGCTGCCACAGCGACTGTGTCTGGTTCTGGCTGCTCTGACAGCTCACCCGCCCAGGCGACAGAGCGGACCAATTTCACAACAGCAACAGCGTGGGGAAGGGTGGAGGAGGCAGAAGCCAAGCCCTGGAGGCGACTGGAGAGTAGACCAGGCGTCTCCCAAAAATGCCAGCCAATCAGACAGTGCAGTCTCCACTGGCTTGATTGGCACAGGCAGCACCGGCACCGGATGGCAAAGGGAGACATGGGTAGCCCCCCTGGGGGTAAATTCTGATCCCACCAGCCATGCCACCTGGACACTTCATCTGGGCATTTCACGGCCTGCAGGCAACTGGTCCCCTGCCAAGACCCAGATCCAGGGGACAGGAGGGGCCGGGCTGACCTATTCCAGGAACTGGAATTCCTTTCACAGGACTGCACATAACTTAGCTAGCAGAGCATAACACTGGATGCTATTCCAAATGCTGGGGAGTCACCGGGCATGTCTACAGGTGTAATTAATGCAACTGAATAAACTCCAGTGCAATTTGTGCCAGACTAAACTAATCTGAGCGCTGCGTCTACACCCGTGCCCAGTGACAGGAACAAACTGAGCCTGGGTGCAGCAGTTTAGGGCAGGGAAGCTCCTGGCCTGCTCTGGTCCTCTGCTGCAGCCAGGGGGAGCTCCAGACTCCAGCCACAGCAAGCCACAGGCACCTGGGCACAAGCCCCATGCTTTAAAAGGCTGCCCCATGCTGTGTTTTTTGGCCACATGCTTCTAGTCCCAAGCAGTCTGCAGCCTGCTGGCACTGCCCTCCAGGCTCTCACATCCTGAGAGCCTGTGCCCAGCATGCCATGGACACTCCTTGTTCTCCCCCTGGCAGTGACGATCAGCACTGCAGCCTTCTGCTAGCTGCTGCGCTAGCTGCACTCCACATCAGCACTGACCTCCACCTAGGCCTGGTGGGCCTCAACCCCATCTGCCCCACCCTGCCACACAGCTCCGTGCTTGAGCCCAGGACCCAGCTTGTGCCTCGTCACCCAGAGGCTATCAGTTACCAGCCTCTGGGCCACCTCCCAGACCCTGACAGCAACACGGACAACACCCACACGAATATCACCTGGCTGGCATGCACAAGCTCATGGTGCTCCAGCCCCACCACATCTGGACCTGCCCTGCCAGGTGGGACTGATGGCACAGCATTGTCCTGTGCACCTGGGGGGACAACCAGTGGCTGGAGTTGTTCCACATGACCCAGCACACGTTTGAGGAGCTAGTCCAGCAGGTTGGCCCACATCTGGAGCACCAGCCCCCCACCATGCACCAGCCCCTCCCTGCAGAGACCAACAGGGCCAGCACCCTCATGAAGCTCGCCACGCTGGCCAGCCTGCACTATGTTGTCCACCTGTTTGGAGTGGGGAAGGCGACCACTGGCAAGGCCATACTCAAGGTCTCATGTGCCCTCCAGGATGTACTTGCCAACACTATGGTCTGGGTCACCAACCCCCTGGACGTAGTAGCAGGCTTCTAAGCACTCAGCTTCCCCCAGTGCATCAGAGCCCTCGATGGGACACACATTCCCATCACCTGCCCACCCCGGGCAGATCGCCCCTACTACAGCTAGCACGGCTTCCACTATGTTGTGCTGCAGGCCATACTAGACCACTGAGGCTTCTTCACCAACATCTGCACTGGCTGGGTTGGCAGCGCCCATGATGTCCAGATTTTCCGGAACTCTGCCCTGCCAGGCCTGGTAGAGAGCAGCTGCTTTGCACCAAGTGTCCCAGACTGGCAGCTGGGCAACATGAGCATCCTGCCCCTCCTCATAGGGGATCCCGCCTACCTGCTGCTGCAATGGCTCACACGCCCCTACACTGGCCACCTCAACCAACACCAAGCAGACTTCAACCAGTGCCTGGGTCAGAGCCATGTGCTGGTCAAGTGCACCTTCAGGTACCTCAAGAGACGCTAACACACCCTCACTGCCCACCTTGAGTTTGCTGAGGCCAACATCCCCTGGGTCATTGCTGCAGCCTGTGTGCTGCACAATATCTACAAGACCCACAGGAAGCTCCTCTGCCCAGGCCCCACAGAAGAGGCACAACATGCCAAGGCTTTCTGGCGCTGGGAGCACAAGCTGTGATGGCAGTGCTGATGATGCCCCACCCCCAAGCCCTGAGGCCCTGGGCAAGCCACACACCCAGCAGCAAAGGCCACTCACAGACCACCTCCTTCACCACTCTGGGCAGCCACCCATGACCCCCAAGCCAACAGGGCAACCCTTAAACCATACCCCCTGCAGTTTGCATCAAACCCCAAACTTCACTGGCATCCCCAACATAGCAACAGACCCCCACCCCGCCCTCACAACACCAGACTC
Source organism: Caiman crocodilus (assembly GCA_030014935.1). Taxonomy (NCBI): domain Eukaryota; kingdom Metazoa; phylum Chordata; order Crocodylia; family Alligatoridae; genus Caiman; species Caiman crocodilus. The sequence goes on along the minus strand of JAGPOW010000268.1, from coordinate 1,160,891 downwards.
CCTCTCTCCCAACAACAGCCCTCACCTCCCAACCCCAACATGCACCATCAATAAAGCACCCTCACCCCCATGGAAATGTGTACAGTGCATATGTGCAAGTGTGCAAGGGTGGGGACAGTGGGCAGGAGGTGCCTAGGGCACAGAGCCCAGAGGGAGGCACCTGGCACCCCAGCCTTAGCCATCACCACCTCGAGTTTGATGCCTCAGCAAACCCAGCAGGCTAGGGACTGGCCTGGGGACAAGGGTGGGCACTGTGCAGCCTGCTCAGGCCGCTCCCCCTCTTCCATCACAGGGCAGGGGCAGCAGGGTCTGCATGGGGAGCAGGCTCTGCCATGGGAGGGGGTGGCATCAAGGGACCAGGATCTGGAACAGGGGATGGGTGTCCTGCCGCTGCAGACAGCATTGCACCGCCTCCCACATCCACTGTAGGCTCACAGGCAGCTGCCAGGGGCCAGCCAGGCCCAGGGCAGGGGGCTGGATGCCAGGCAGGACAAAAGACGCTGCCAGGGCCAGCACCATGTGAAAGACATGCTGGTCATCCTCAGTGGCCTCCACAGCCTGTTACACCATGGTGCACTGCTCCTCCCGGCTCTCCATCTGCCTCTGCAAGACAGTGAGGTACACCCTACAGTGTTCACAGTCCACCCACTGCATCTTGCAGAACTTACAGCAGCAGGCCTGATTCCCCTCAAGCCTGGCCTCAGAGATGACTCCCTGCTCAAGGAGATCCATCTGATCCTGGCTCCAGCACTGACAAAGCCAGTGCAGGTAGAGTGCACCTGCAGTGGGTGGCAGTGTCCCTCAGGCCCCCTGTCCACTTGCAGCAGGTGGGTCTTCCTAGCATCTGATAGTTGGATCTGCAGAGCCAGGAGCAGAGATGCTCCTTGTGAGACTTCAACATTTCAGAGATAAAATGCACTGTGCAGAAGGGCTGTGTGCCACCTGCCCTCAGCTCAGGGGTCATGCACACACAGGTGCTCAGTGACCACGGTAAGTTGGTAGGGTGGATCTTGCTCAGGCAGCTGCCAAGAGAGCCCAGCCTTGCCACCCTGCTTCCACAGTGGGGGCAGGCAGGCTACTTGCTACAGGCAGCCATGGCTGGCCCCTGCCAGCAGCTCCAGAGCAACTCCCCTTCTCCTCCCTACAGGCCAGACACTTTGATCCCGTGCTGCCAGGTCTGTAGCACCCGGGTTCTGTGGTTGAGGGGCTCCTGCCTGGCTGGGACACAGACCTGGTGACTCCTCCACCCAGCGGCCCTCTACAGAGATGTGCCCCAGACTAGGGCCCTTGCCGCACATGGGCTGTGCCCAAATGTGCCTCTGGTCAGAATCACCCGGGCACACCACAATGAGCTATTTGAGCATGCTGAGGACTGCCCAACCCACTACCTCCTGCTGCTGCTGATAGCCATGGTGCCCTGGGCACAGCTAAGAACCTGGTACAGGGCCCTGAGCATCAACAGTGCCCCAAGCAAGCCCACTACTTCTGGACCTGTCCTGCCCCAGGCTTCCCTGCAACATGCTCAGCTACTCTGCCTACACTGCGAGTGCCTGACCCCTATGGCTGACCATCAACGAGTTTCCCTGCATGTGATGGGCCCTGATTGCCTAGCTGGGAGAACGCTGGGCACTTAATAGAGTCCTGAACTGCCTCTTGCCTCCCTGCATGTTTCAGGGGAAGGGAAAGTCCAGCGGAGGCGGTGGGGGGTAGCTTAGCCAGGCAGAGAGGGGAGGCCCCCTGCCCCGTGAGGGACCCCTGGCTCCAGGTGTGCAGCCCAGGGACAGGTGGGCGAGCTGGAAGAGGCATGGGTGGCCACAGTACCCCTTTCTCCCCAGCCCTCCTTTCTGTGCAGGGCTTACCAGGCAGTTGTGGCAGCCATTCCCAGTGGTCAGGCGCTGTCCCTGGACATGGAGAGGAGATCCAACTAGTTGATGCATCCTGGGGTGGAGAGGTGCAGTGCGTGGCTACCCAAGCAGTGGTCTCCCTCCAGCAACAAGCTGGAGCTAGCATGTGCAGGGGCCATCCCCGCCCCGTCCTCGTCGGTGATGGGCCACTGCTGGAGTAGCTGGGGCAGGTCTGGTGGCCCAGGCTGCCTGAGCTGCCAGATGAGGCTGAGGGCAAGGAGCAAGAAGTCCTCCTGGCATTGTGGCCCCTGGCTTGGACTTCAGCAGCCCTCCCATGCTGCAAAACAAGTACCGGGCCTCACCAGGGTCTGTGGGGGCCAGGATGCAGTCCAGCTCCCACAGGAAGGGCATGGACCTACAGGCAGCCCCAGACCACTTGTTGTGGTCCCAGACACAGGCCCACTGCATCCTCAGGGCCTTGACCTTGATCTGGCATTGCTGGCTGGACCATCAGTGTCCATGCTCCTGCATCCATGGGCCACCTCCTTGTACACATGGGCATTGGCCCATGTTGCCCAAGATGGCAATGAGGTCCACCATCTCCCTGTGGCTCCAGCTGGGCCCCCATCCCTGTGTGTCAGTGGCTGCAGGTCTCAACATGGCAGCAGTTGACAGGGGCCTCAGCAGGACAGCCCCAGGCAGCAGGTGGCAGCATCAGGCAGCAGTCCCCACAGCAGTCGGGTACAGTGTTTGTGGGGTGGGCACAGCCCCTAGCAGGCAGACCCAATCTGGCAGGGGCCTTGGAGAGGCAGCCCTGGGCAGCAGGTGGCACCAGCAGGTGGCAGGTGACTACAGTGGTAGGGACAGGTGTCTGGGGAGCAGGTCTGGGCTGGCAGAGGCCTCAGCAGGGCATCCCTGGGTAACAGGTGGCAGCAGCAAGCAGTGGATGAGATGCCTGGGCCACAAGGCTCCTGAAGCTGCCAAGCAAGGCAAACATTTGGCCCCTGTTGGCTCAGCTGACCAGGTGCTATTTGCACCTGCATTATCATCTACATGTGCATTTAATTGTGCTACTTTACTCTGCCAGATAGTACTTGTCTAATGGGACTATCTAAAGGCTGAGTAAATTAGTCTATTCTGGCCTAATAGCAGCCAGTGGGTAGATGACAACACTTTACTACAGGGCAAATGAGTCCACCCCACAGTAAAGTGCACATGCAGACAGACCCACTGGCGACTACTGAGTAGTCTAGTGGTTACAGACACAACTAGGAAGCAGGACTCCTGGGTTCTGGTCCTGGTTTTGCCACCAAGGCCATGGGCTAGTCACCTCCTCTCCCCATGTCTGTTTCGCAGTGGATGAGATGGAAAAGAAGCCCTTTCTGCCAGAGCTTACATAGAGAAGCCCATGGTAAAGAGCAGGCATGTTTGCTCCTTAATTCCCCCATGGATCCATTTCCAAACCCATGCTGGAAGCCAGGACCCTCATGATACCTGGGAGACAAATAGAGATGAAGTACAAACTGTAGCCACCCCATGGGTACAGGATAGCAGGTCAGCACCCAGAGATGTGGCTGCCTTTACTCTCTGTTGCCCTGTACCATGCACAGCAGTCTATACGCATGCAAGCAGGCATGAGCACAATCCATGCTGCCTTTGCACTCAGTGTGAATAAGGCACATGGTAGCAAGGAGGCAGGCAGCCCCTATGGTCTCAGGCTGCCAGATGGGTCAGAACAAGCTGCAGAGAGCAGGGTCAGCCCCAGCACCTCCTCTCCACACCCATCCCAGCCAGAGCTCTGTGGTTGTACCAGCAACCACAGCACTGCCCCCAGGTCTCCCCAGGCCATGCCCAGCCCCTCTCCCTTCCCTTCTCCACAGCAGCCCCCTTTCCTCTCTAAGCCTTTGACAAATCCTTAAAAGAAGGGCAGGCAAACCCTGTGCACCAGCCAGAGCTATTTTTAACCCCTTCCTACCTACCACAAAGAGGGCACAGAAATGGGACATCAATGGGGTAGCACTTGGGGGGCGGGGATAAAGGACAATACACTGCATTAACCCCTGCTTGGCCACAGGGGCCACAGACACGTCAGTGCCTCAACCCATTTAAGATGCTGGGGCTGGCTGTTTTTACTGGGCACTGGCACTCTGGCACTCGCTCCATTACACCCGCGTTTCCATGGCAGCAGGGAGGGATTACATCCAAGGACGTTAAGCCAGGATGGAATACAAATTTAAAGAGAACACATCAGCTCCCAGGCCCCGCCCCCTGGAATCGCCTGCTCACACCCCCATTTCAGCCCCCCCCGCACTTCCCCAACCCTTTCAGCCCCTTGCAGCTGGAAATCTTTCAGCAGGCCAGGGGTTCTCAATCTGTGGGTCGTGACCACCCTGGGGGGTTGCGTTGGGAAGGGGCGCAGTGGGAGGGTGGCATTGGGGAGGGGCGCGGCAGTGGCGCAGCAGCACACAGCAGCAGCACATCGCCTCCCAAGTACCTCCACTTCTCCACGCGGCTGCAGGCTCAGGGGTGATCTGGTGGCCACCTATAAGTTTATCAGGGGTGCTCATAGGATCTAGGGGAACATCTGTTCACTAGAGGACCCCAAGGGATGACAAGATCAAACGGTCACAAACTCCGCTGTGACCAATTCAGGCTGGACATAAGGAAGAACTTCTTTACTGTCCGAGCCCCCAAGGTCTGGAATAGACTGCCACCGGAGGCAGTTCAAGCACCCACTTTGAACGCCTTCAAGAGACATTTGGATGCTTATCTTGCTGGGATCCTATCTATGATCCCTGCTGACTTCCTGCCCCTGGGGCAGGGGGCTGGACTCAATGATCCTTCAGGGTCCCTTCCAACCCAAACGTCTATGAAATCTATGAAATTCCCGGGGTCACAGTAACACAAGTTTGAGAAGCCCTGCAGTAGGTGGTTTCCCAGCTGCTAAGAGCCAAACTGAGGTTCAGATTAATCCTGAAAAAGCAGCCAGGCTCCACGGCTCCATTTCAGGAGTCTTTCAATCCTGGGTGTCTAAGGGTAGGCAACCCTTGGCACGCGTGCCAGAATGTGGCATGTGAAGGCATTTTGCTTAGCACACACCATGCTTTAGGACAAATGGCAAGGAGCCATGGAGGGCCCAATCCTTGTTGTGGCAGTGTAGCCTGGAGCCCCTTTGCCGTCTGCCTCGGCGTGCATGTGCACCTGCTGCTGGCAATAAGCCAGGCCAGAGCTCCACATACCTTGGTGCTTGCAGCTTCCTGTCACCTGCTGTGAGCAGTCCCAGCTCCCTGCTCCATGGCAGGCAGCCCTGCCCAGCGCCTGGGCCAGCTGTGATGTGACAGGCAGCTGGGAGGCTGGCAGCTGTGGCAAGCAACCCAGCTCATTGCTGGCAATGGGTGCACATGTACCTCAGGGCAGATGACAGGGAAGAGGCCAGAGCTGTGCTGCCATAACAAGGATCAGGCCCCTCATGGCTCCCCAGATGTCTGCCCCCTGGCATACCAACATCTTACAAGTCTAGCTTGTGAAGCTGGCGCTCTGCCAAAAAAATTGCAGCCCGCTGGTCTATGGGAAACACCAGAAGGAAGAGCTCTGCAGAGGCAAGGGTGCCTGGGAGCAGGGGCCAGGACAAGAGCAGGGATCTGACATGCCTGGCCCCTGCCAGAAGCTCCAAGCTTCTGTGCCAAGCAAACCAACCCACCTTAGGCTGGGCTGGTTTGTTACAGATGAGGAACTGAGGCAGAGCGTTCCTCACTACAGCTTGCTATAGATGGGGAACTGAGGCAGAGAGACCAGGGCTGCAGAGAGACAAACAAAATTAGAGTTCACAAGCAGCAGGGGTGAGGGACTTACTAAGTGTCCAGATGATCTGTGGTAACTGTTTCACGCACCGACTCTGTCCCAACATAATCTGGAAATTAAACTATGGCAGCGAAGCTTTGAATGAAACAAGAGCTAAATTATTCTGGTTTGGCTTCAACTTATTGCATATTCCCTCTACCTTGCAAAACAGCCATCAGGCCTCAGATGCCATGTGCTGGGTCCCCTCCTCCCTTTTATCCCAGTGTAATTGCTTGTATGCCAGTGCCTGACACTCTAGGTGATTTGTCTGAAATCCCATAGGGCACGGTTGGCCAACCTGCAATGTGTGCGTGCCACAAGAGGCACGGACAGGCTCTGTGTGTAGCACATGGCATATCAGAGAAGGAGCAGGCAGCACAGCAGCAGATCGGGCAGAAAGCAGAGCAGCAGCTCAGGCAGGGAAGGGATTGGAGTGGTACTTGGGGGAGGATGGAGGGATTAATTTGTGGCACGCCTGCCATAGGAGTCAGTGCTTTATTCCCTGAAGTCCCAACACAGTGCTTCAACCACAAAGCCAGCTTCCTCTTCTAAACAGAAAGCCTAAAACTCTGCAGAAACCTAACTCTAATACGATAGCATCCTTCACCTCAAGGGACCCCATTGCGGTATGACAGTTTTTTAAAATGACTGATGCAAAGAAACCTCCCCCGCCACAGAAATGCAACCACTTCTTGAGTGCAATACCACTAATTATATACAACACACACTAGATTTGCTCACAAAGAACCCCATCTTCAACTGATGCTACAAGGGCAGCACAGGGAGGCAGAATTGGATACAGACCTGCAATTGGATATAGAAAGGGTGGTGGGTGAACATCCCAGCTCAAGCTTAGCTGGCACATGTTCACAGGAACACGGTTGGGCAGAGCTCAGATTTATGCCTGAAATCAGTAGAGGCCAACAATTTGGCACACACACCACAAATCAGCCCTGCACCCTCCTCAGGAGCTGCTCAGATCCCCTTCCCCTGCCCAACTGGCTGCTCTGCTTTCTGCCCCGTGTTCCCTGCCCAATCTGTCACTGTGCTGCCTGTCCTCTCCCCAATCTCCCACATACCACACTCAGAGACTGCCCATGTCACTTGTGGCATGCATGTCACAGGGTGGCCACCCCTGCCTTGCATGGAACAGCCTCATGCACAAAGGAAAAAACTGATCCCCAATGGGACATGCCTCCTAGTGAGACACCCACCCTGGTCCCTGCAGAACAGGACCCCTGGCACTACATCGGTGCCAGCACTGCCCCTGAGGCAGGAGCACCCCCTACTGATGCCAGAGAATACTGCCTGCACCATTTAGGTTGCTCCTGAGATGCTGCCCATTCTAGTGCTGACCCTGCCAGCGTGACAATAAAGTATCTTAGTATGGGGGTTTGCAGTGGCACATGGGCTGCCATTGTATCGCTCTGCAGAGTGGATGCCCAGCACCAGCCCCTGGGATTCATCCTGACATGACTCATGCAGTCCAAGCATCCCTCACCAACCTGCCCCAGGCCAAGGTCCCATGGTGAGTCTTGCCACATGCTGCCTTGTATGGGTCACACAGTCACTAGCTATCAGTGTTGTGTAGGGGTGATAGCTCTGTGAAATATTATTTTAATCTCAGAGATGCAGTTCCCTCATATGTGAGACAAGCACAGGTGAATACCACCCGCCCTCCTGATGTCTCAGGCTTGTTGGAGAGGAATACTCCCTAATCACTGCCGACAGAACTGGGCACCCTCAGGGCTTGAGGTAGTCAAGCATGCATGGAGAGAGACACTAAGACAGGCACACACTCATCTCTGTACTTGAGGCTTGGCCCACACTCATCCCCAGTTTCTTCAGGATGTGCACACACACATTTGCACAAGCCTGTTCCAGACACACCCAGGCTCTCTTTAGGCCCTGTGCAGGTCCACAACTTGAATGTGCCATTAACTGCCTTACAGCACAGCCTGGGGATTACTGCTTCACATGAATGAAACTGCAGGATAGAAAAGTTTAATTGAATGGAAGGGACTTAGGGCCAAGAAAGTAAGGAACAAGACAGGGCACACAGGCATGTGTATTCATACATTTAACCAGACTGGGCAGCAGGGGACAGGCAGCCACCAGGCTGGAGAAATGGTCTTGGGGTAGGGAGATAGAGAAGATGGAGCCCAGAGGAAAGGCCTGGGAGAAGGGTAGGAGGCAGAGCTGTAGCTAGATCAGAAGACCAGAAGCCAAGGTGCAGCCAGGAGAACCAACAGGTCTGATCCTAAGTCCAGAGCCTCCTGCTGCAGCCTGTACTCTCTGTGCACCTGCGACAGGCAGGGTTGGATCCCACCCCATCCAGTCCCTCCCACCCCTGCACCCACCCTGTGCTTGCCCAACCACCCCTGCTTCCTGCCTTACCCTTGCTCCATCTGCCCCCCCTCTCCCCCATCACCCGCCTGGTGCCTGCCTGGGCTCTGCCAGCCCAGCAAGAGAGATGCATGCCTACTGCCCAGCCCAGAATCTCCCTGTGGCCTCTTTAATTTCTGCAAGTGAACAAGAGAAGGCTGCGTTTCCATAGACACCAGGAAGCAGGCGGTGCTGTAGGTTGGTACCCAGCAAATTGGGAGGCACACGCACATGTGTGCATGTATGTGTGTGCGCACACGCATATGCAACCAAGTGACCTTTAGTGCTGCAGCGAGCTGTGCAGATGGCAGAGAAGCCAGGGCACCCTCACTGCCAACCACATGCAAGTTCTTCCCCCAGGCTCCATCTCCCAGCCAGCAAACCTAGCTTTGCTGCCAGCTTTACTGAACCAGCCCCTGACTCTCCTCCTGATCTTGTCACCACCCTTCCTGTCCTTAAGGGTCAGATCAGGAGGCAGCAAAAAGTGACTTCAGACCCCAGTTCCTGCACCTCATCTCACAGAAAGTTATCCATCAACCAAATCAAAAACTCACAGAGACCAATGAATTCACTTCATGCCACTCAGTCCCTACCCCTAGGGACCAGGTATTCAAGGCAGCCTCATGACCTGCAAGATCCAAAACCATAATACTGTATTTGGAGCCCTTCTTTTGACCAGAATCCCCAAAACCCTTTCAAAACAGTCCTATGGCTTTAACATCACAAGACTGTCTCCACTTCAGAGATGGGGGCAACAAGCCCAGAAGGACAAATCCAGAAAAGAATGGAGGCGCCTGAATTCCTATTGAAACCAGTGGGTACTTAAGCTTATCCATATGCACCACAGGGTCAGATCAGACAGAAAGCAGCTGGCCCAAGGTCACCAAGGGGTGAACAAAAATTGAACCCAGGTATCCTGAAACCCAAGACAGGACCCTCACCAATGAGCCAGCCTTCCTACAGCTGATGCACTAGCCCATGGCTCCTCCATCCATGAGGTCCCTTTCAGCCCTACTTTCCTATGATCTCAATCCACACCCCAGATGCCTCAGGGACATGTTGAGTTCTCTGGGAAAGAGGCTTCTCCTTCAAGCCGGTATAGGAGACTCTTGGGTACCAGAGGGCAGCGCCAAAGCCCAGCTCATAGCCCATCCACACTCATAACCAACAAAGCAGACATTGCACCATCTTAAGGCTCATAGCAATGCAGACCTGGGAGCATCTGCTACTATACAAATCCCTCCCTGCTCAGGGCAGGGCCCAGACTCTCTGCTGGCACCTTCTTCAAGGAAGATGCTGCAGGGATGGCAACAGTCGACCCTGCCCCCATCCTGTGCTCCAATCAAGAGTCCAACTTTGCAATGAGGGCCCATCCCTACCTCTGCTGGGGGACCCAGTGGGTTGATGCCACCAGTCAACCAAGGTGGTAAGGGAAGCAGGTCCCCCTTATGACTACCCTAAAAGAATGCAGTCCATAGGCACTACTCCACACTTCCTGCTCCCAGGTGGTGCTTCTTACCTGACTCAGAGTTGGTGGCAGCCACAGGCATCTTGGCAGCTGGCACGATCCAGGCAGTGCTGGTGCAGCAGGTGGGAGGAGTCCTCCTGATGGGCACGTACAAAGACCTGCAGAGAGAGGAAAGGCTGAAGGGACAGAAGGGGTGTCAGGGGCTCGAGGGAGGTGCAGGACTGGCAAGGGGGCCTGTGAGTATCAGCATGTAGCTTAGGAAAGCTATAGCTTCCAGCCACTGTCAATTTAAACAGATGGGGGACTCCAGTATCACTGCAATGAGCAAAAGGGTCCCAGCCACATTCCTGGTTTGTTAGAGCCCCGCAAACTATGCCTGTGAGCTGGCCCCTGGCTCCCAAGGCTTCCTCCAGCTCAACTCCCCCTATTACTTTGCTTACAGCTTACATGGGGAAAGGGCTGGAGACAGAGGCAGCATATACTGACTCCCCAGTTCATCACCCCCATGCCCAGGAGCCAAGGAGACATTAAATGCAACCAATAATAAGGAAGTTTGCTGGGAGAGGTGGGAGTTAGACTAGTTGGGAACTCCCTTTGCAGCCCTTGCTTCTACACCAATGGCTACAGTGCCCCCTGCTGGGCCAAGCTCGGGCTGCAGCTTGGAAACCTCAGGAGTGCTATTCAGGGTCAGACCAACAGTCCAGCTAGCCCAGCAGCCTGTCTCCAACAGTGGCAAGCAGTAGATGATGTTTTAGGGGATAGCATGTGGATAAGGCATGTCTAGAATGAGCCATTCCCCATCATACCTTGGTTTAGTGAAGTCAGACAATACATCCTGACTATTCTATGTAATAGCTCCCAATGGACCCATCCTCTGTGAATCAGTCTAATCCAGCTTTGAACCCCATTATACTATCTACCTCTACAGCCTCCTATGGCAATGAGTTCCATAAGTGCATGTTGCTGGTTTTACAGCAGTAGCACTCCACCTTTGGTCCCACGGGCCAGATGGGCAGTGCATATTCAGCCCATGGGCCAGAGCTTGAGCACCACTTTTAAACCTGCCTAGAGATAATGTCAGTGGATGCCCCTTTGTTCTTGTGTTCTGGAAATTGGTGAATCACAAATTCCCTACTCGCTTTCCCCATACCCTGAGTGATAGCATAGACCTCTATCATATCCCCCTCAGCTTGCTCCTTTCCAAACTGAAGAGTCTGAGCCTTTTGCATGCTCTCCTGGGACTGCATTTGCTCCACATCCCTGACTCTGATCATTCTTGCTGCTCTTTTCTGGAATGTATCTAATACTGCTACATCCAGTGTGAGATGTGGAGACCAGAGCTGCCCATAGTACTCAAGGTTGTGGTGCACCATGGGTTTATACAGGGGCATAACGGCACGTTCCATTTTGTTTTCAGTTCCCTTCTCCACAATGGTCAACACTTTATTGGCTTTTTTGGTTGCAGCTGCACATTAAGCTGGTGCTGTTACAGTACTCTCTGCAATGACTTCAGGGGCTCTCTCCTGAGTGGTGATAGCTGTTCAGAGCCCAGCATTGTGCATGTGGAGCTGAGGTTATTTTTCCCCATGTCTGTTACTTTGTGCTTGTCAACGCTGAAATTCCTCTGCCTCTTCATTACCCACTTACTCTGCTCTGGGAGCTCTTTCGGCAGCTCTGCACCATCAGCTCGGGATTTGACAGGAACAATTTAGCATCACCTGCAAACTTTGGGATGTCCCTTGCCAGGCCATTCGTGAAGATGAAGTCGACCACAGCACAGATCCCTGGGGGACCCCATGACTGACCTTCCTCCATCCTGAAAAGTGACCATTTGGCCCAACCGTTTGTTTTCTCTCTTTGAACCATCTTCTGACCCATGAGAGGACCTCCCCTCTATTCCTGTAGCAGCTCAGTGCTTTTAAGAGCCTTTGCTGAGGGACCTGGTCCAAGGCTTTCAGAAAAAACTAATATATCAACTGGATCCCCCTTTTCTCCATGCTTGCCAACATCCTCAACAAACACTAGCAGATTGGTGAGGTGGGATTTCCCTTTATAAAACCCAACCTGACACTCTCTCAGCATTTCATATTTATCCATGCAACTGCTAATTTTATTCTTCATTATTGATTCTTCTAATAAAGATGAATTATACCTAGAGGTAAGTGGAGAGAAGTACTCAGTCTTCAGCTGACCTGGGATAACTGTTTCGTGTATTGATTCCAAATGCAAACAGTACATCAGCAAGATCCTTACGTCCTAACACAACTCCCCCCCCAGCCAATATAGCTTCAGCATTCCTCGATAGTACTTCCTGCTAGGACAGATGAGGATGGAGTACCAGAGAGCTCCCCTCCAGCCACTGCTCCTGTCCCAGTCCACCTGGGGGAAGCCAGGCACTTCATACTAATAGGGTTTTCTTGCAATCCTGTCTCTAAGACCCAGCTATGGGGACAGCACTGCTGCAACAGCATTAACCCCCTCAGTGCCTATAGATGCTTCATCTTACAGCCAGAAACCTGCCTTACACTGAACAAGCCATTCATCACCCAGCATGTTCACAACAGTGCCAGCCCCCCCACCCCCGGACCTCTATCCCATGGCAGAATGAGCCAGGACTGCTCTGTGGGGAATATGGAGATGAGTCCCTCTTAAAGCTGATGGATGTAGATAGATGCTGTGGTCCTCTCTGGACTGATTGCTTTTGTAGTGACCTATCCAGGGCTCCCAATATCCCCATCTGGATCCTGCAGTCAGAAAAAGGGTGGTGGAAAATGCTTCGGCCCTGGCAGGGGGAGAAACCCAAAGGGTGGGCAGTGCAACAAAGAAAGGCTCCCTGCTGCTCAGAGTCTGTCTGGGGACAGACTATCAGCCTGGAGAGATGCAAATTCCCCGGTTGCTATAGCAACACTTGAGCGGGAGAAGGCTACAGGAGAAAAAGCGCCCTGAGTCCCAGGCCCTGGGACCAGAGCTGGCTCTCACCTGTGGGAGGGCCACCAGGGGTCTGGTTAGCCTGGAATCCATGCAGCTGGGATGCCCCAACACACAGAAGAATATGGGGGGGTTCAGAAGAGGGTTGCAGAGTCCCTCTTCCAACCTAGGATAGGGAGACTTTATAGATAAGGGGGTTAAGGCAGGAGCAGCCCCAGGTATAAACAAGAAGGCATCCCTTGGGGCTCAGCACATACTGGGCAGCCTGCTTCCACCAAATGGGTTAGCTGTACACTGCAGGGGAGTGGTCCCCAAGGAACCTGGGAGTCCCAGGAACCCACCTGCTGGGACCTGGCATACAGGAAGCACGGCAGAGCTCTTGATGTTGGGGGTGGAGGGAGGCAGGTCTTTGCCCCACCCTGCCCCCCATCATGTGTCTTATCCCACATCTGTGAACTCCTCAGTGCAGGGACCCAGGACTGAAGCACTGACATGCCCCCTACCCATGGGGTCACATTTGATCAGTTGGCCTCCTTGTCTTGCAAAGATCATGGGCTCCTGGCACTACCTCTCCATAATGCTAAGCTGTTTGAGCAATGGAGGGCAGGGCTCCCCCTCTCTGCTCTGGCTGTCCAACTCCCTGCCCTCAGTGCTTAGGAATCCAGCCACATGAGAAACAAAAATACCCAGTTTCAGGTATTCAGGTATTTTTTCTGGGTCTGGCCATCCTTCAGTTGGCCAGGACATGAGGAATGGGGAACAGGTTCTAGATTGGGAGATCCTGCCAGCACCTAAGTAAAGAAAAGGGCAGCAGGGGAACACAGGGATGATCCTGTTGCTTTTCCTTCTTTGTATCTAAATGGGAAGGGCAGGTCTTCCCCTGCCCCAGCCCGTCTCAACCCAGATACACACACCCCAGAATGTGCCCAGGCAGGAAGTGTCACCTGCATCAGACTTGTGGGCAGGTACAAGATTTCTACTTTATAAGTGGGGACAGAGGCCAGTTTGGGTCCTAAACACTGCATTATACTACATTGTGTGCCAGCAAGGCATACATGTACCCATCTCTAATCACCCTCCACAAGCATAGGAACAGGAGGGAGTCACAAGAAAAAACTGTAGCTGCTGCCATACAGGGCAGCTGGGGAGACGATGGATACCGGAAGCAAAGGGGCAGCTTCTTAGAAGAAATGTGGGACACAGGGCATTGGCCCTGAAGTGCTCTCCACTGCTGGAGAGGTTTGCCACAGAAAGACCAGTGAACATCTTGTTTCAGACAAAGCCCCATCACAGCCCCAGCTGGACAAAGCTGAAACACTGGCTGGTCTTGCCCCATCCATACAACAGTGAGAGGAGGCAGGAGACCAAGGATTATTAGCTCTCACCATGGGCAGATCTAAAATGTTGAAAGGGGGGGTGCAGATGGTGAGAGGCCTCATCACATATAAAAACAACACTTTTTTTCCCCAGTTAAAAAATAACTAGAAGCTTTATTAATAAATTAGGGGCCAAGGGCTAGATTACTCCATTTAAGATTGAAGGAAAAACAAATATAACATCATTGGAATGAATTAAAAACAATCTGCAGGACTTTCAAATAGGAGCTGCATCACCAGAAGCAGCTAACAGACAGCAGAATGGCAGAAGAAAGGATAGCTTGATTAGTGGAACATCAAGACCATTAAAAGAAGAGAGAGTTGTTAACACCTGTGACATGAAGAGTATAGAAGGGATCGGTAGATTATACTGAGCCATGAGGTCAAGTGACTCCCTCAGCACTGCCTGACTAGAAATGCTGCAGCCACTGCCAAGTAGTTCATTTTAAACTTTGGGTGAAGCAGAAATAAAAGAAGGGTGAGGGTAGGGGGTAAACACACATTAGTGCACCCCCAACCTCAGGTCTGTCCCTGACTCTCAGCCTGGCAGGATTCAATCCCACATCCTGGACTATGAGGAGCCAGTTAGGCTATGAGAAGGCAACAGCTACCTGAGCAGGAGCCCAGCAAAGCAGCAACATCCCCCATGGGGTGCAGGGCAGGGTCCCAGGGAGTGAGCCTGAGGCCTGGTACATGCAGCGGTCATGCACAGACACAAGAGAGGCTACAAGGCTGCCTGGATCACAGTGAGCCTGGAGGAGAATAACAGGACGCCACATGCCACAGCCTCAGAACAAAAAATCCCTCCCTGCTTCTTCACTCCTGGCCAGGCTGAACTAGAGTTAGGAGCCAGCACTCCATTGTAGTCAGGAGTGAGAGCACAGTAGCCCACTCTGCACCCCACTGCCCCTGAAGCAGGAATCCGAGCCCAGTCAGATCTGAGGGGGAGATCCCTGGCATAGCCCCCTGGGGCATGGGGCAAGGGAGCGGGAGTCCTGGCAGTACAGTAGCTATATGCGAGGCACCCTGTGACCTGGGCCAACAGCAATCAACATTCCTGAGGAGCAGAGACTTGGCTCCTAGCCACCAGGCCCTCCATGCCATACCCTCCAGCAGCAGCCCTCCTTTATAGCAGGCTCCAAAGCACACTCATTAGCAGCTCAGCAGAGAAAGAAGCAAAAATGTAACCAGAACTGACACAAACCCAGGGAGGTCCTCTCCTGCTCTCCAGCCCCACCAGCAAAACCAGAGAGAAAGGAGTATGGTCTAATGGGCAGAGCATGGGGGGGCGATGTCAGGACACCCTGGGGCCATATTCCCAAATGTAGTTGAGTGAGGAGAGGAGTGGCTAGCACAGGGTAAGACAAGCCAGGACTCCTGGGTACAGAGCACAGCTCTGCCACTGCCACAGCAATCCCCATTCCTGATGAATGAATTGCTGCTTTCACTGCCTGTCACCGACTCAGGCTGATTCCCAGGGCTCTCCCACCCCCTCCCAGCTACAAGTTTTCCTCTGACCTGGAACAACTCTGTCTTCATTCACTTCTCTCCACACCTTTGCTTTGCACGGTCATTCATGGGTACAAAATGTGACTGATCTCACAAGTCCAAGAGACCCCCAAGAATCAGGATCTTTCCCCCAGGCAGCCTATGGAAGGGCATGTTTGCAGGCTGGTTCACTTACTGTCTCCCTCCTGCCCATCACCACACTTGAGATTAATGACTCTCAGGCAGCAGGAGAGTGTGACCAATGGAAAGATCCTTCAATGCCTTACAAAGTGGTGCCCAGATGGGCAGTCCCAGAGAAGCCAGCTATTCCTTCCCATCAGAGCACTAGGACTGGGATGTGCAGGCATGCACTTGTGCATGAAGAGGTTATTGCCTCTGCATGCACATGTGTGTGAGCAAGTGTGTGTGAAGATGCTGTTGCCCAGGACCCAGACATGGCTGTGTGTCTATGTGTGTGTGTGTGTGTGTGTGTGAAGATGCTGTCGCCTAGGTCTGAGACATGGCTGCGTGTGTCTGCATGTGTGTGTGTCAAGATGTTGCCGCCTACTGGAAAAACAACTGGCATGAGCTCATCCCTGGTACCAGACGCCCCCGTTCTCTTCCCGCCTCCCCAGAGCCTTCAGCAATGCCCACCACCCCCAGGCGCAGCGCCCCGGGGCCCGGCCGCCCCCCGGCCCAGCGCCGCAGGGAGGAGGCGGGTGGGGGTCGACATCCGAACGCGGCGGCCGCGGGCTCTGTGACGTCACAACGTGTTGCTCCAGACACTCCGGAGTGACCCGCGGCGGGCGGGGGTCGCGCTCGGGTAGAGATCAAGAGACGAAGCCCATCTCCCCGACCCGCTCCGGGCAGCCGGTCCCCAGCGAGCAGCGAAGAGAGATGCCCCTCCAAAGGGCAGAGCCGGGGAGACACATCGCCGCCGTCCAGATCCCGGGGCGGGTGCCGAGGCGGGGCACTCAGGGCCCGATCCGCGCCCCGCGCAGAGGGCAACCTCCGCGCCCGCTGCCCCGCGCCTCTTACCTGCTGCTGCTGCTGCTGCTGCTGCTGCTGCTGCTGCGGCTCGGCGCGATGCTGCCGGGCTCCCCGCCCCGCCCGGCCCGGAGCTGCAGCGTCAATCTCGGCGCGGCCTCCCCGGGTCTTAAAGCGGCGACGCCCGGCGGGGGTGCGGGATGCAGCGCGCACCAGGTTACCGGGGCAGTCTCCAAGCTGGGCCCCGCCGAGAGCGGCCCACCCGTGTGCACGAGGGGCCCTTGGGACCCATGGCCCGGACCCACTCCCTAGCCCCACCCGGGCACCCTCGGGCCCAAAGGCAGCTGGGAGCAGGGTGGGCTCTGGGCACACAGGCACTGAAACAAGGGGGATCTCCAGTGCTTCGTGCCCTACCCAGTGCTTGGCTTCCTCCATCACCCCTTTTTGGACCCTCAATGCCCCCCCCCTTTACTTTTCTCCATTGGCCTGTCTGCTGGGGTCTCCCAGCCCCCAGTAATTCATCCTCCCAGAACCTGACCTCAGGGCCATACCCTGAGGCCACCCACCCTGTCTTCCCTGGGACCAAAGGTAATTGCACCCTAAGCGAACTGTACCTCGGCGCCCCCACCACTTCCCGTGTAGAGGAAAAGAAGTCTAGAACAAACTGAAGATGATAGAGGAGATGGGGTTCATCGTTTAGGATGATGGTGCCAGCGGTATGTTCTTGTCATAAGTCAGCTTGAGAGTTGAAAAGGTAGGAGTCGCGATACTAGTGATCTTTCCCTTGAGATCTTTTCAGAGGTCTTTCTCCCTTTACCGAACCAAAGGTCTTAGACCAAGGTGGAGCCATAGCCAGCCAGGGCTGTTATTTAGAATGATGTTCCTGTTATTTTGTTCTGCATATAATTTTGGCACCCCCCCAAATTTTGTTCACCTAATAGTTGGACCAGCCCTGCCTGGGACCCATGGACACAAACAAGACTCATCTTAAACAGGTGTACCCTAGCTTCTGTCCTGAGAAGCCTGCTGAGCTACTGGGAGAAGACACAGGGAGACACCCTTGCTCACCACCTTCAGCCCCAGGGCAGAGGAAGAGGGGCACTCGCTCAAGGACGGGGATGGGGCTCTGCCCAGCCAAGCTCAAGTGCCAGGATCTGCACCTCTGACCATGGGGTGCAGTAGGGTCCATGTGCCAAGCAGTGCACTGGGGCTGGGACATCCAGATGCTGAGCCACAGTGGGGGCGGATTGCAGGCAGTTGTGGTCACCTTGCTCTGAGCTCAGACATTCACTGGACCCCAGCTGGCCTCCCACTGGCCCTTCGTCATGCAGCTGTCCCAGCCATCACTGACACCCCCCTGCAAATAGCAGCTCTTGCTGGACAGGTGCTGGCCTCCCCCTTGCTCTCAGCTGCTGCCCTCCAGTAGCAAACCTGGGCAGCCCTCCATAATTAGAATTGTAGGTAGCCACAAGGCTCCACTGTGAATAGACCCTCCCCAAAACTCACCACCAGTGTTCCCAGCTTCTTCCCCTGCCCCCCAACCATCCCTAGACATAAGGGCTGAGTTCCCATCACTCTGGAGCACGATCACCAAGGGCAGAGCAAACTGACAGCAGCTGACAATCAGATTTATTCTTGCAACTCACATTAATTCTTCCAAGAATTAAGAGGGAGAGTGGGTGGGGGATTGAGGGAGCGACTTAGACATTTGGTGAAGCAGAGGCCTCCTGTGGGGGGCTGTGGTGCAAAGGTAGGAAGAGACCTGCAGAAGACCAGCGGCTCCTGTTCCTCATTACCCAGAGGTCACTGAGGTCCTGGATCATGCACTGAAACGACCAACCATAATTCAAGTCAGCCTCCAGAGATTCCAGGCCCTAAATCCTTTCCTCTGACCCTACTCTGTGCTTACCTCTGCCATCTTTTCCATCCCTCAGCCTGTTATTCCCTGACCTTGCCTTCTTTGCAAAGAGAGCCCAGGGTGGGCCCCCTCTGTGGAAGACAGATACGGGAACTCTGGCTCTTGGTGCCTGCACAGCCACGGTTGAGGCTAAAGAGCCATAAAGCAGCAGCAGTGTAGCCATCCATAAGCCTGCGGCATATTATCATGTCCCCACAAATGTCCCCCTTCCCCCACCCCTAATCAGGCCTGATGACTTTTGAGGACAAAGGTTTGCATGGGCCCTCTTCTTTACAAGAGAGGGGCACCAATGGCAGCTTGAAAATTAGCAAGTGCTGGGCAGTTTCACAGCCGTTAACTAATGCAATGCCCAGGGGGCCTCCCTTGCACAGACCCTACTCCTTCCTCCTCCTGGTCCTACCCATGCCCCCACCCCACCCTTCCTGCCCATATCTGGAGTGCAGAGCTTGTGGAGGGAGCCTGCTTACTCATGGGAGGAGGCAGACTCAGCAACCCAGCTTCTTAACTCAGAGGAAACACCATGTATCTGGGTCCACAAAGGCAGTTTTCCTTAAGCATTCCCAGGGATACCTGTTCTTCTGGTGTGGTTTAGTACCTGCCAAGTTGTTAGGACTAAAGCCCACTTTATGGCAATGGGAGGCTCCTCCCTAGCTTGCTCCTGCAGCCATATGGCTGCGGGCAGGCTGGGGGCATCTGAACCCCAAGCCTCCAGGCTTGGGCCTGCACATAGGATGCCTGCCAAAAGATGTTGGAAATATCTGAAGCCCCTGGTGGGGTTGGAGGATGTTTGTTGGTTGTAGGACCACTTATGGTTCTGGACTGACTCATGGATTTAAACTTGATTTGGCTGATTTGGCTTGAAATATGAAAAATCTCTTTAAAAAAAACTGAAAAAACCTCTCTTGCTACCTTGCTGGCATATGTTGCAATGTTTAGCAGATGTTTGGAGCAGGTCAAGTAAGGGCACCAGGTGTAGTCCTGAAAACATAAGGACCAAGGCTGGAAGGTGCAGTGAAAAGATGCTGACATCTGAGAGTGGTCATCAGGGCATTCATGCACCCCTTGATCTCCCTGTGGGGATCTGATGTGTGCTGGCAAGCATGAGGTTTTTGAGAGCAGAAAAGAGGACTGAACTCATGATGGAGTACTTAACTAGTAGCGATGCTGTAGTCCATACTCAAGTCAGAGGGAGTCCTAGGACCGGTACTATACAGGAGACAGAAATGGCTCATCGAAGTCTCTTTTCCTCATTTCTTTTTGGAGAAAGGTGGAGGCTACCACATGGGC
This sequence comes from Caiman crocodilus, assembly GCA_030014935.1. Classification (NCBI taxonomy): domain Eukaryota; kingdom Metazoa; phylum Chordata; order Crocodylia; family Alligatoridae; genus Caiman; species Caiman crocodilus. The sequence continues at coordinate 1,141,370 of JAGPOW010000268.1, read as the reverse complement.
AGAGCCCCGTGTTCTGTGTCTGTGCAGCACCTAGCTCAGCCAGGTTCTGGTCTGTTCATGCTGCTGGGTGCTATCAGCAGGCTAATGAGACTGGAATTCCTCCCAGCTCTCTCCACACTGCATCCATCCTAATATTCACTAGGAGGGAACAGTGAATGCCCAGCTGCAGCAGGGAAGCTCAGGGCATCAGCTGCTTCCCCCAGCACCTGCACAGCACCCGGCACCACAGGACCTTGATCTCAGCTGAAGCCTCCTGATGCCACCCTGATACGAACAGTAAATGTTAATAACCATCAGCACTGCACCCTGCGCCCAGTTAGCTGTCAGGGATGACTCCCGTGAGCCCCGCAGATGGCTGGGGCAGCATGCTACTCTGAGAACTGCTGCAGCAGGCTGGCTGTAGGCTCAGGCACACTCACTCCAGCAGCTGCAGACATTCAAGCCATGCTTTGAAGGTTGCCTTTGCAACACAAATGGCTAGAGACTCCAGCCCTGGTTTGTAGTTACATTTGGGCTCTTCACACAGCTCTAACCAGAATGGATTTCTTAAAATGGGTTGAGTCAGCCCTGAGATCCCCCTTCTATCTGGACTCTCCCCAACCATGAAGGTCTGTGCTCTCAGGAGGGCTACGCCAGTGTCATGGCAAGAGTGCAGAGCAATATAGGCTGTTCTGTATGCTTCCCCTGCCTCTGCTCACTGTCACAGCCCTGAGACTGCTTAACTTTACATGAGAAGGTAAGAAGAGTTCTGTGCGGGTCTGCAGAGGATGGTGACAACTGCCGCTTTGGCCATACCCTAAGTACAGGAGCAATCGGATCCTCAGGCCTTTTCTTAGTGAAGACTGTGACTCTTCAACCCAGCATCAGATCAGAGAGGAGCCCCTCTGCACTAATGCAGCTTTCAGTCACACTGCAGCTGGAGCCTGCCAGGACTGCATGAGCTACCTGTGCTGCATACCCCCACTAATGGGAAGCAGCAGCCTTTGTGTGTTAGGGACATCAAAGAAAGCCAAGATGACACCAAACAGGCAGATACATGGTGACCAGCTGGGAAAGAGGAGAAGCACTGCTGCTCCTTTAGACAAGACATGCATGACCTTTTCTGCAGCAGCCTGGGCCTGCCTGCCAGTGATCACTACTCAGTCAGTGCCATGACACTCTGGACAAAGGAGCATGGAAACCCTCTGTGGGCACACAGGTGGAGGTGCCTAAACCATGGCCTCATCCTATCATGCCTGATGGCACTCAGCATCTCCTCTCAGCTCCTTATCCCTACAAATGCTACAGGGGAGTCCCAGGACAGCCAAATTCTTTGCAAATGAAGTGAACAACTAAACCCCAGGGTGCAAGTAAGAAATTGAACCCACCACTTGAACGAAGGGAGAGAAGTAGCAGGTGGGTGCTGACACTGGCTGCAAGAGGAAGCTACTGATGACACTGGGGAGTGAAAAGAGCTCTCCCCTGCCCAGTGCTGATGCTGCCTCGCATCACAGGCTGGGCCAGGCAAGGGCTTTTGCACTGGTAATTTATATGCCAGAAAAATCTGATCTGGAGTTTGGTGAATTCTGGTGGAATTTGCTGTAAAATGTCAACCACCTTCCAAGACAAGGTCAACTTCTTTCCTATTAACATTTTTTAAACCATTATTTTTTTCCAAAAAGTAGGTTGTTCCAAAACTGACCTCCCATGACTTTTAGAAAAGGAAAAATAAACATCCCTGAAAACTAAAAGGGATGTTTCCAAGTGAGCAGTGGAAATTTTCTTTGATCCCAAACATTCCTGGGGAGTTATTGTATGGGTCCATGGATGGCAGCCCCTTTGGCCAGGCAGCCCTGGACACATCATCTGCTGAGCTTTCCCCACTGCCCAGCCCTGCACTCCTTCTGAGCTCTCAAATTGCTCCTGGCACACAAACACCTACCTTTGCCTTATTTTGCCACCTGCACTTTACTAGTGTCCCTGCCTGTGTGGCCAGCCCTGAGTCAATCAGCACCAGAATTAAGTGGCTGATTGCCAGACAGCTCTGTGTTCCAGCACCCAGACCCAGCTCCAGACACTTAATGAACAGGTGCAGAGATGCTTTCTTAAAGGAACACTGTCCTCGAGTTGCTCAGACCTGAAAACTAGAGTGATTCTTTACAGAATTTTAACTCAGCTTAATAGTGACCAAAATATTTCCATTAATTTCCCCCCTTATTTAAGGAAAGCATTTGTTGGAGTTTGTAGTCATACACTGAGGAGTAGATACAAGTTGCAGAATTGGAGGATAGATAGGGGGTACACTGGTGATGAGTGGACACACAGAAAGACAGTGATCAAACTGAATATGGCAATGATGACTGGAAGGATAGATAGGTGTACCCCTGCATCATTTGCAACCCAAATCCTACCCTCTCCTGCTAATGTTTGACCACCTGGGAGTAAAACTGACTGGCAAGCATGACATTGCAACCCAAATCCTACCCTCTTCTGCTAATGCTTGACCACCTGAGAGTAAAACTAACTGGCAAGCATGACATTGCCAGGCCTGGCAGTGCAGAGAAGTGCCCAGAAGGCTCAAGCAGCTTCAATGGGGAGAAGCCAAGGGAGTCAGTAGACACCTATCCCACAATAAGGGTCACTCATGGAGTCGGTTAGAAGCCCTATTCCCTTTTTAACTCTGATTTGTAACTTGCTCCCCTTCAGTTTCCCAGTTCATCCAGGGTGACTCTGTCCTACAGGGACCAGGGCTTTGCACTGTGGCTTCAGGGACATACAGGGCACAAGCCACCTGTTATCCTTTGCAGCCCCTTCATCGTCCACTTCTCTCCACTCAGAGGGAGGGAAAGGCTGTGCCCCCCCTTATGCCACCCCTGTACACATGGTCTGTCAGTGCCACCTGCTGGAAGCTTGTAGTAATGCTTTACCCAAAGCCGCTCCCCACACCACTCACGTTTGTTTCCATGCAGCACCTGTTATCAGGGCGAGTATAACACAGCTTCACAAGGCCCCTCGGGGCTTAGCAGCATTACTGTTCCCACTTATAGGTGGGGAAACTGAGGCACAAAGAGGGGACACAATTCATGCCAGGTGGCAGAGCTGAGTCCTGATGCCCACTCCCCTCCTCTCATTTTTTGACCACGTTCCTTTCCAAAACTAGGGCAATGCAGGAGTCCTGGCTGCTACTCCCAGCTCTAACCACTAGAGTGCACTTCCTTCCAGAACCAGGAGAGACCCCAGGCATCCTCACTCACACTGCCTGACGCACAAGAGCAAGAAAGCAAAGAGCTGGAAAGGGAGGCTGTGATGTGGCAGCCTGTGATAGTCACCCTCCCTATCTTGTGACCTGTGTTCCTAGGCAGCATGCTCCAGCAAGGCGCTGGGCCACCTGTTCTGAAGCAGGAAAGAGAGTCCCTAGCACCACGCGCCGTGCAGGCACCTGCTGCCAGGGGACAGGTTTAGAGGGCTGGAGTCCCCTCTTGGATTCCCCAGGGTTTGGCTCTGACCTCTCAGTAGCCTGAAAGGTAGCAGACCTGCCCACGCATATATGCTCCACCAGTGAGATCCTGCCCAGGACAGACCTTACCTGGCAGCTTAGCATCCTGTGAGGCGGTAGGGGTCCCCACAGAGGGCCTGGCTGCCAGACCTCTTGCCAAACCTAGAGGGGAAGAAAAACACAGAGTGGGTTATTATATCCTACACAAAACACAGAGTGGGTTATTAGGTCCTACACAAAACTGGGTCATACAGGAGGCTGGTCCAGTAATCTCTCCAAGTATGTGCAGTCAAGCAGAGGCCCCACCATGGCCTGATTAGCAAAGCCACTCACCTGGGCCGTGTGACCACATTGAGATACTGCTGCAGGTCATTGTAAAACTGGATCAGGTCCTCTACAGGAGCACCATCCCCAGGGTACTTGGGCTGCAGGGGGGTGGCCTTGGCAGCATGCCCAATGAGCACAGCCATGCAGCAGGTGAGGGCAAAGAGAGTGTCCCAGCGTCCACGGGAGGCCATTGTCTGGGGAGAGGAAGGGATAGATGGATCAAGACAACAGTCCCTACAGTCATATCCTGAATGGGCAGGAGGTAGGGTACAGAAGGGAAGGACATAAACCTGTTGGACTGGGTCTAGCACAGGCAGTGATGGGCAATAGGAGGGAAGAAAGGTGCAAGGAGCCTGCAGTGTACATGTGGGACCTCAGGGAGCTGCCTGGGCACAGGGTAATTGCTATAGCAGCTGCTCTGGATGCGAGGTGGTTGATGAGCTTTCCCAGGGAGGAAGGATGGAAGCAAGGAGAAAACTCCTGGGCGTTGGGGAGAGCTGGGGATGGGGCAGGGGGGCAGACTGCTACGAATGGCAGTAGGGGACAGAGGGTTCTCAGATGCTTTGTGGGCAGTGCCAGCCCAGCTCAGAGACACAGTGGGGTTGGGGAGCAGGGGAAGAAACTGAGAATCGTGGCATTGCCTTTGTTAGAGGCTGGGATGGCTTGTGTGGATATCCTGTAAGCATAAACACGCACATACACACACAGGCAGTGCTCTCCATGTGTGTAAGTACATAATATGCATATATTTGCAGGCAACCACACAATCTGCCTTCCTGAGAGTGCATGCACACATTCACATATACATGCATGCACAATCAGCTGACCAACTATGCACACAGATACACACAAAGTATTGTACACCTCCTCCCATGAATGCATACCATCACCAGTGCACAAGTGCGTGCACACACACGCATACTCATACACAACCTATATGCCAGGCATGCACACATGCATATACATAGGCCCCCCCACGCATGCATACACGCATCAAATTGTGCACACAGGCACACAGAATTGCACACATGCAGATTCATGCATACAGTCTCTGGGACATGCTTACACACATACACAAACTTAGCTTTTCATACCTGCTCACACACACGCTTCCAAGCAGGCTCAAAACAGACCCAAACATGCCAGCCCTCCTGCTCACACTGATATTTTTTCCATGTACAGGCTCACACAGATCTACAGACATGATGCAGGTGTTCTTACACACGCATGCTCACAGTCATGTTTGCGCACTCACAAAAGCTCTCCCAGCCACCCAGCTTGCACAAATGGTTCTGTTTCCAAAATGTGGCTCCTGAACCCCTGTCACCAACGTCAACTGTCACCACTTCCAGTGCCCAAACTCTCCCTTGTCAGCTTCCACTTGCTATGGGATGCTCTGCCTGCTAAGCTGCTTGAGCTCACCCTGACACCCTATAGCTGCCCTCTGCTCTCTCCCATCAGCACTGAGTGAGGGGTTCACTGCTTCCAGCCCCTGAACTAACCCTCCACCTGCAACCCCAGCTCCTGGAGTTACAACCTACTGTCCATGGCATTGTATGGAAAGGAGACATGGGAATGTGCTGGGAAGGTTGCATCCTTTAAGCTAGTGTGTAGGCAGCAGGGACTAGCCTTCCCCACATCCCCCATGCACACATGGAGGTGCCCCCAGCCCTGGCTACTTACCTCGACTGAGCGAGTGCAGTGCAGGGATGTAAAGTGGTACCGAAGTGCTAGGGTCTGGCCAAGGTCTTCTCTGCCAGAGCTACCTCAGGGGGTTATATCTCCTCTTTCCCACCCCTGGCCCCTCCTGTGTCATTTTCTCCCCCCTCTGGGCTGTGACTCTGACGTCATCCTCTGCAGTCAGTGCCCACGGCTCTCCCCTTTCCAGTAATGGGAACGTCACCAACCCCCCAGGCACTGGCCCGCCCAGCACACCCACCCCTTCTCCTCTCTGGGCTCCAGGGCTCTGCTGTTTTGCCTTGCTCCTGCCCTATATCTGGGGTCCAAGCTGGGGGCTGAGCCCAGCTTTCCTGTGGGAGGAGGTCCATCAGGCCACATGCCACCAGGATAGACCTGCCCCATCCCTCACCTGGGAAAGAGGCCACCTGGCTCCTGGCTGCTCAGCTGCCCCAAGCCCTCCACCCCCTTCCTGGGCCAGCCAACCTCCCCAGCCCCATTTGAAGGCTGGTCAGGCTTCCGCCTTTGTCTCCTGCTGGGAACAGTGGTCCTTTGTTCAGCCCCAGGGGAGGTTAATATTTCATCAGGCTGCTGTGTTGGAGCCCCCCAAGTCCCTCTGAGAACAGCCTTGGTCTCGGCCCACCTGCAGCTGACAGCCAAGGTTGGGGAGGTGTATGCCCAGGCTGGCTTGACAAGGTGTGGCCCTGGGCCCCACAGGCAGCCCTAGGCCATTCCTGCCATTCCCACCCATGGGGGCAGATGCCCTTTCCTTCTGCTCAGTCCCATTTGACTCTTCAAGGTGGGTCGGGGAGAGAGGGCAGGTCACTGCCACCCAGACCACCAGTCCTGCATGCTCAGCCAGACAAGGGGAGGCCAGGCTTCCCCACACTATAATCACATTAAGCTCGAGCAAACGGATGGTGTTAAAATGTGTCTGAGCAAACTCCAGTCCTACTACCAGAAAATGGTGGGAGAGGACGCAGCCAACGCCATCTGGAAAAGGGACATGTGGCACAGGCTGTTCAAAGCCCACCCCCGGGAAAGGAAGTGGGCAGAGAGAATGAAGGGGACAATGACACAACTGGACCCGAAGACAGCAAGGAGGACAACAACAGGATCAGCAGCAGTGGAAGTGACAGCGACATCGACAGCAACAAGGACTGTGGATGAACAGAGAAGGGAAACCCCAAATCAGGGCTGGGACTAAGGGACTGTGTTTGGGTTAGGGAAGGGCAGAGGGTGGGTATGCGTGGGCACAGGGGACCTGGTGCAGTTATTGTAATGAGTGCACGGGTTTATTAAGGTGGTTTGGAAAAGAAAGGTACAATGGAAGTCTATGATAGAGGATGTGTGTATATACACACACACACACACACACACCTAAATATAGATAGCTAGATAGATAATTTGATTTTAGATTTATATTTTAATTTTATTTTAATAATTTTTTTTATTTAAAAAAAAATCCCATACCTTGCAGGCTTGTGCGGGGAAGGCTGCACAGGCAGATCCAGGGGTGGGGGGTGCAGTGGTACAGATGCATCCCCCTTTGGTTCCTGCTCCACCCAAAGTTTAGAAGGGACTGCCTGAGAAAGGCAGCAGCATTTCCAGTCAGGAAGTAGTGAGCAAGTCACTTGACTTCATGGCTCATTGTAATCTGCTTGATCCCTTTTAAACTCTTTATCCCACAGGTGTTACCATTACTCTCTCTTTTTTTAATAGTCTTGATATTCCACTAATGAAGCAATTCTTTCTCCTGCAGTTCTGCTCTTAGCATCTCTTCTTAAGATAACTCCTGTTTCACAGCCCTGAAAATTGTTTTTAACTCTAGCTAAAAATATCAACTCACATGTGGAAACATTAACTCAGGTGAAGGTCAAGATGCTCAAGAAAGCTAGGTTTTGTTTTATGAATCTGAAAGATGTACATTTAAAGCTACTGACAACAGAACTAGATAAACAACGTCTTTTGATTAATTTTTTTTCACCTAGTTTGTTGTGTTTTAACACATAATATAGGGTAGAGCAAATTAATGTGCATGCCAATACAATTACATCCATTTTTACTTTGATATTAACCTGAATAATGTAGCCACAGGCCTCTAGCATGTTAGTAAAAGTTATAGTTTATTTTTACCTGGAGTAAAATGTGCGTTGTGTTGTATGTGATGATGCACCGGCACCCCCTTGCCCTTTTCAAAATCTGAAATCTGCCCATGGAAGGCTCTAGCACAGGTCAGGGTGGGGGGGTCTCTTAGGCATGCCTGGAGCAGCGGGCACCACCACAATGCCCCTGCAAGGAAACCAGTTAGGGAGGGCTTAGGTGGTGCTTGCACTGGCGCGGGGTGGGGGAAATGACAGACAGCTCCTAAGCAACACCTTGCTGAGAGAGTGAAGCCCCTGCACAGACCCAAACTCCTTGGCCCATGCAACCCTACAGCTGGCACAGCCCCGGGGCTGTGGCCTGGCAGACAGAAGGGAAAGGCTTCACCTGTGGCCCAGGTGCCTTGGCCAAAAGCTGGCTATGATGGTCTGTATCCTGCAGCCAGCACTGCTGTCCAGTAGGTGGCACTGAGGCTCCCCCAGCAGCCCCAGAGCAGCTGCTGGTGACTGGGCCCAGGAGCTGGTACCTATGCCAGGGGTCCTGTGAAGGGCAGAAGCTGTCTGGCAACACCAGGCCAGGCTTCCCATTGGGTTGCCGGGCAGGGGAAGCCCCAGCTGAGCCTCAGGCATGCCTGATGGAGTTGTGGACACTGGGGTGAAGTCCAGTTAAGGACGGGCCCCCCACGCCTGACACAAGCTCCCTGCTCTTGCCCCACTCAGGGCTGCCAGCCCCACAGGCAGCTCCACATACCAGTCACAACACTCCCAGGCCACCCATGGCACACCCTGCTGTGTCCTTGGCCAGGGTGAAGGATGCTGTTGGCTTCTGCATGTCAAAATTTGTGGAGGTCCCAGCCCATTTTTCAGACCAAGTGCCCTGGTTCCACAACACAGCTTCCCCATGGGCAGGGGATCCCTGGAGCCCAGGCGCCTTGCCCCTCTGGGTAGGGGCTGAATCCACAGGCAGAGGATGATGGGTCCCTGGGGCTTAGAGCTATGAGGCAGATGAGAGCATCTGTCTGTCCCCACATAGCAGCTTGGGCGTGTGACTGGTGACAGTGCCCACCCCGGGCTGGCTCCTGTACGCATCCCAGGCACTATGTCATAGGCCAGCTCCCCAGCAGGCAGCGGTACATCAGCAGGGCTCCACTCAAGTCAATGGGGCACTCCTGCTTTACACCAGTTGCTGATTTGGCCCAGGGAGCTCTGGTGAGGAGCAGCTTCCAGGATTGGACCTCTTCCTGGTCAGTGAAACCTGGAGTGGGCTATGGCACTGTTTATCCTTCCCCCTCCAGTGCTATGGAGATCAGATATCCAGGTTGTAGCCATATTGGTCTAGAGGAAAAAGAGGGCTCATGGACAGAGGTAATATCTTTTATTAAACCAACAAGATTTTTGCAAAAAAAAAGGCTTTAATTTTTTTTAATGGAGATCAGAGAAATTCAGTGGATTCATTTGCAGTAGGACTGAATTGTGCCGTTCGTGTCCTGAGAAGGGGAGAAGGAGTCCAGCAAGGAGCTCTCTATTGTATACAGCTGAGTTTATTTCCCCAGCTGGACCAGCTCCTGCTGTGGCCCAGAGAGACAGCACCAGACCAGGGACAGATCCAAGGGAGCTGGGGTGGAGAGGATCCAGACTGCAGGAGGGAGGAGGCACAGCGCATGGAGCTGACTGGTGCAGTCCCTGCTCAGCCCTGGCCCCGGTCTCATTCCCAGATCTCTCCACATCAATGAGGTCCCATTGCTCCACTACCACCAGTCTCCCCACTAGGGCTTGCACACTCAGCAGCCACTGAGCTTTTAAGTGTAAAAGGAAGTTTGATCTAAAACTCATTTCAAACAGATGATGGGAAGCGCTCAGGTCAGAACAGGGTGTCTCAGCTGCTTTGAATGCTGGGCGATTTCTTTTTGAAGCCGTCCCTCCCCATCAAATGAACAGTTCAGAAAAAAAAAAACTTGTTTTGGATTCATAAAAATCTGTTATCAACAAGGGTCACAATTAGTTTGAGGAGATCAGGAGTGGGCCAGGAGGTTGAGGTCTCTAAGGGACTGGGACCAAGAGCAGATTTAGAATTTGAAAAAGGGGTGCAGACGGCATGGTGCATCATCACATATAACCCGACACATGTTTTCCTCCCAGTTGTCACGCTGTATGACACCATGCTGAGCCTATGACTGGATTATTCCACATCTCAAGCATGGCAGGACATTTGACGTCAGCACAGTAATGCATGCAAAGTCCAGTTGAAACTCTGAGTGGAGGAGGAATGTAAGGAAGGGCAGCAACCGCACCACTGCACAGCACCTCCCCTGCACCCAGCCCCCAGATCTGCTCCAGACTGGACTGTAGGTGGTCACCTGGGCCAAGGCAGGAGGGAGAGGTCAGGAACAGGAGGAAGGGATCCCAACTGGAGTCCCTAACCAGGCTGTGCAGAGCAGGCAGGTACAGCCATATAGGACCAGGATGTGGGTAATCATCACCAAGCTAAGCCACAAGCCAGCAAAGCTGGAATCTGCAGCAAGAATGAAGCCAGGATGCCAACAGGAGGGAACCAGGGAACCAGGCACAGCAAGCAGGACCTAGGATGCTAGGACTGGCTTCAGGGGCTGACCAGAAGACCAGCAACTGAGGTCAAAGCCAAGTATCAGCACATTTGCCAGGATGTCAAACCAAAGGTGAAGACAAGGTCATGGACAGGTCAAACAGCTGATCAAAACCAGGAGGTACAAGACAGGGTCAGCAGGAAGGTCCAAGACAGCAGCACCCAACAATGCCACCACTGGGACATGGCCCTGCAGGAAGTGGGAAGGTTTTATAGTCCTCCCATCAAGGGCTTGTGGCTCCCACTGGTCTACCCAGGTCACCTCGTCCCCCAAATAGGAACTTCATGGCAGAGCCCCACATGAGCTGGAGCTGGGATTGAGCTGGTGGTGCTGTGGCCTGTAGGTCCCAAAAGCCTAATCTTAAATCCCATGACCCCTTTGCTAGGTGTGTGAAAGATCCTGCTGTTGGCAGAGCTTTACACATTGCCAAAAAAGGTCTTATGTGAAAATGTGACTAACTTCCCTATTCATCAACCCACGCTTATTCTCACTTACCTGAACACCCACCTGGCCACTGATGTTACCCACTCTCATAGACACCAGCCATCTATGTAACTGTTCCTCCCTCTCTTCCCATGCATCCATCCCTCCCCATATACACTCCCGAAGCTCCTTTGTCTCCACGTGCACCCACCCACCACACACACTCCTGTATTCACCCATCCATCTTCACATACAGCCCTTATCTATCCAATTCCGAATCACACTCTCTCTATCCTTCCCTCTCTCCCCATACACACCTTCCTATCCTTTGCTCTGCCATACATGCCCCTGCTTGTCACGTGGGTGCTGTAGGACCTGAGTGCACACAACTTCCTCGTTGCCCCAGCCACCCTTGCCCAGGCCCCTGATGCTGCAGCTGCTGCCCACCAAGAACAGAAAGGCTCCAGAGGCCACTGGTTTCCATGAAATTTGCTCTTTATTGTGGAGGCAGAGACCAGAGAATTCATTGTAAACGTGTCTATAAACGCCGTATAAAATAAAAATCAATCCGGGGGGAGGGGGAGCGCTCAGCCTTCAAGACTGGCTGCAGCACATTGACATAGGTACACAGACAAACCACATGCCCCCGCCAACCCTGACCCCACCCCGAAGCACAGTCCCATCTCAGTGCCTCCCCCCCTTGTGGGGCATGGGGGGTCCTCAGCACCACATGGGCTTTGAGAGCTGGAAAGGATCCCCTCCCAGAGCTGGAAGTGAGGAGAGAAGGGACTCACGGTGCCTGGGGAGGGGCCAGGGGAATGGGTGGGCTTGCATGGGAAGGGCAGGAAGCAAGGAGATCTTCTTCACAAAAAGATTTCCAGGTCCTGGAAGGAGGGGCTCAATTAAAATGCAAATAACACCGAAACATTTGAAAAGAGGCCATGGGGGAGGGCAGGAGGCTGATCACCACATGGAGGAGTCCTCATACCTGTTGGAGAACAGGAGGGAGGTTAAACACAGAGCCCTGAATACCTCTCTTCCCTCCTGCCCACCCACCAAAAACACCACACATCTTCTTCACCAGGAGCCCTATCTCCATCTCCCTTTGGCCTTGCCCCCCACCCCACAGCCAGCTAATGTCAGGAGCTGACAGGGGGCACTGTCCCATCACCAGCACCTCAGCCCTTCTCCAGCACAGGGCGGCTGCTTTCTCATCCCCCCAACCCTACTGGGATGCTGGGACATGGAGATGAGATTATGGCCATATATTAGGGTCAGCCGGAGGCTGGTAGAGCAGCTCTCCCCATCTTGAGGAAGGCTGAGCCAAGATGTCCCATGGCAGCAGATCTGAGAAGGGGCCGGGGTAAGTTTGGCTCATAGGGCTCTGCTCTAGGCTTCAGCTCCAAGCCACAGTCCTGGGGTCTGAGTTCTCTGACAGCCAGCTCCCAGCTTGGAAAAAGCCTGCATTGCAGACTCTCCCGCAGGTGAGGACCCAGCAGACAAGCAGGTGAGGAGGCAGACACCTTAAGGTGAAGGGGGCTGCAGGGGTGGGCTCATGCTTACCGTGATCTCCCAGCATGATCACTGCTGTCCCCAAAGAGCAGCTCAGACACCAAGGCCTCAGGGCTGGATCGCTTCCCATACCTGTGGGCAGACAGAGCACTGTAGGTGCCTCCTAGAGGCTGCCACCCCCAGCTGGCAGCACTGCCCAGAACCACCCTCACCCTCTGGCATAACCCCTGCACTGGAGAGGGTAGGTGGGAGGGAAAAGGCAGGTGCCAGCACAGGCAGGGCTTTGCCAGGCCGTCAAGGAGGGGCAGGGATGAGAGGCAGCATGTGTGCATACATGTGCATGGAGGGAGAAGGGGTCACGAACTAACGTATGTATGGAAAGGCAGGCAGGGCAGAAATGCCTGAATGTATGTGTGTGGGTGAAGGTAGGCGGAGGTGTTTTCATGAATGTGTGCATGTGGTTGCATATGTTCATGTGTGTGTAGGAAGTTAGGCAGAGGAATTTGTATGTGGGTATGTGTGTAAATGGAAAGAGGTGTTTGTGTGTATGTATGTGCATGTGTGTGTGCAAGTAGGCAGAGGTGTTTGAGTGTGCATGTGATTGCATGTGTGGGAAGGCAACCAGAGTTGTTTGAATATGTGTATGTGAGGGGGAAGGTAGGCAGAGGTGTGTGTGTGTGCGCGCATGTGCATCCACATGTCCATAGGTAGGTAGGCAGAGGTGTTGGAGTCTGCATGTGTGCACATGAAGGGTGAAGTGGCATGAATCAGTGGGTGGGGTGAATAGGTGAAACAGAGATGTATGAGTGTTTGAGTGCATGTATGTAGGATGGAGCTGGTGTTTAATGTGCCAGTTCATAGCACAATCTCCACTGTGCTCCCCAGATAGACCCCCAGAGCCAGCACAATGAAAAAGCCTGCCTCTTCCAGGTGCTCCACTGGGAAATTATTCAGGTCAGAGGGGGAATAAAACATGGGATTCTCCCACAGGAGCTAGAGCAAAGACCTGAGAATGACACAGGGGATGGATCTTGCCAGGACTGGGCACAAGGGCAGTAAAAGCCCACCTCTTCCCACATGCACACAATGCCAATCCCTTCCCACACACAAGCATGCACACCCACTTAGGAAAACAAGCAAGTGCTCAGATTTGTGTACCAATGCATATACCAAAGAAGGCACACACATTCACAACCATGCACACAGGCAGAGCAAACACTTGTGCACACATACTACCCACAAATGCCCAGATGCACCAACGCTCAAACCGGGTTGCATGTGTCCATGCACACATGAGCATTCCTGCATGCATGTGCAAAAACCACAGCTATCTGTGCACAAGCCTAAAGGCACAGCAGAACCCCCCATGATCCTAAGCACCTGCAGCTACCCCGCATAGCATCAACCCCCACATCTGTGCCCAAACACAGGCACCCCACACACAGTCACATGCATGCACATGCAAGCTTGCATGTGCCCACCTCTGCCTTGTCACCAGGTTGATGTAATGTCGAAGAGCAGAGAAGTATTTGGCCATCTCTTCAGGGGAAGCGTCATCTCCAGGATTCTCTGGTTTTGGAGGGTAGGCGTCTACCAAGGTGCCCAGGCAGAACAGCACGCAGAGTGTCACAGCAACCAACAGGGGCCAGAGCTTCAGAGAGGCGACCATCTGCAGAGAGGCAGAGTGCCATGGGTGCAGCATCCATGCAAGGTACCTCCCCTCTTCCTAGCCTGTGGTCAGGTTTGAGGCCCTGGCCTGGCTGCATGGTTAGGTCACACGAGTGGGAATCAGGACAACTGGGTTCCAATCCTGCTTAGCCCCTGACCTGCCCTGGAAAGCCCTGCCTCCTCTCTGTGCTGCAGTTCCCTAGAGGATGCCACACACTCAGTGGTCAGCTGCACTCCTGCCCCATCCCCGGTGGGGACAAGGATCCTCTCCAGCTCCCCACTTTCCCTGTAGCCACAACATCCAGGGGCTGCTTTGCCCCCTCTAAGGACAGGCACTTAGGAGACTGCTCCAATCTTTCATGGACCAAAAACCCATTGCTGCCAGCTATCTGAGACTCTCATCCCTTACCTCTACAGTTTCCATCACTGTGCTGTCTGCATCTCTGATCCTTTAATGCAGTTATCCTTATGCCCCATTTGCCAAAGGGTAAACCGAGGCACAGATTTTTTAAGTGACTTGCCCAAGGTCACAAAGTCAGTGGCAGAGCAGGGATCTGCAGCCCCACTTGCCAAGTCCTTAGCTGCTCTCCTGCCTGCTGGGCCATGAAGTCAAGGTGCCTTTAGAAAACAAAGTGGTACCTCTGGTCCTGTTGCCCCCTCTCATTACTCTGGGTCCTTGCAGTTCCATCTAGTAAGAGGCTCATCCCTGGGGCTCTCAAAGTCTTGCAGGCAGGCAACTTCATGCCTTCATACAGGTGCAGCCCCACAGAAGACAATAGGGCTGCATGATTCTAACCAAAGGGTAAATTTGACCCTCCCTATGGACATACAGAAACTGGGGTTTTCGATGGAGCCTAAATCAGTGCCCCACTCCCAATGATGCCCAACAGGAATAGGTCTTCTATGCCCTCCAGGCTCCCGGTGAAAAATCCTACCCATGAACAGGAATCACTTTTCCAACCTCTTTCATGCAGCCAACCCTGGGTTGGAATGCAGCAGGTGTTCAACAACTGGAGTCCAAATCCATTATTACCTACAGCACTGTAACAGTGACTCCTGGCTTATACCAACGTTAAGATCAGAATCAGGTCCTAACTGTCTGTTTCATATATAATAGCCCAAATACTATGTGAACAATAGATCTAACAGCAACAATGCATCAAATACATTATGATAGTATCTGAAATATGTTATCTAATATGCTGTTATTTTCAGGTAGCTCTTGAAAACTTGCCTGCAAAAAACTATAGCAAGTATCAGTTCAATCATCATTTGTTCTCCTATATATGAAATAGGCATTGAGGTCAGAGTCTGTTCTCTGACACTCTAGTGTAAATCAGTGTAAACTACAAGAGACAATGGAATTATGCTGGTATCCATTTGTGCAGCTTCTTCTGCTTATGCATGAGATCACGTGTCTGTGTTACTATTATTCCTATTGCACTGTATTCATGCCTACACTGTTCAGATAACAAGTGAAGGACCCTCTTGCTTTTCAGCAGATGCCATATGTATGGTCTATATGTACTTCTTTTCTTTACGTATGTATGTATGCATTGCTTGTGTGTGTGTGTGTGTGTGTGTGTGTGTGTGTGTAAGAGAGAGAGAGAGAGAGCAGTCTATATGTACTTCTTTATATATGTATTACTTGCGTGTGCATGTAAGAGAGAGAGAAAATGGTCTATATGTACTTCTTTTATTTATGTATGCATTGCCTGTGTGTGTGTGTGTGTGTGTGTGTGTGTGTGTGTGTGTGTGTGTGTGTGTGTGTGTGTGTGTGTGTAAGAGAGAGAGAGAGACAGTGAACGTATAGGAGGGTGGTTCCTGTGTTGTCTTTGCTACACCCATATTGTCAATACGGTGCTGAGGGAGGAGGCAGGAGGGGAAGGGAAAGGTGCATGTGCATTGCCTGTTCCATGCTTGGCCAGAGCAGTGCCTTGCCAGACACTGTGCTGGATTCATCTGCCATGCAGGTGCTCCAGATACACAGTGGCCCATCATGTTACACAGGGAGTGTTGCCAGCTGTGGGTCCCATTTCTAAGCTGTCCCAGGGGCTCAAAAGGATGCTGCCAAAACTGAGCAGCTGAAAGCCACTCAGCTGGGAGGGGGGTTTCACCCTTATGCAGCTCTGAGATGACACCAGGGCTGTGATCAACCTGACACTTGTTTCCCTTGTGCAAGCACCTGCCTCAACCCCCACTTTCTTGAAAATGTGATACAGCACCTCCTTATCACACACACATAAGTGCTGTCTTGCCCTGTGCTGCAAGTGTGCAGACTCCTCTGCACACAACCAGCCTCACCAGAGCTTACTCTCTCACTGAGCAAGAAATCTTGAGGTTGTTAGGGTCTCACTACTCCTGCCCCCTCTCACAGCTTTCCTTAGCCACTAGCTCCCCCCATGGCTGCACTGGTGGATGGATACTGATGGGAACAAGAGACATGGGGGGGGTCACCTCTCCCCATCTACGCATGCTCAACCCCATCACAAGTGACCCAAACCACGCTTTCCTTGGGCACGCTGCCACTGACCTGTCCCCCAGGACCTTACTCCTGCCTTGCAACCCCAAGCAGCTCTGTTTGCTCAGTGTGTCCCCTTACAGTACCTGTCCCTTTGCACCTGCTTGGTCTCACCCCCTTGCTGCCCAATGGACCTTTGTAGTGGCAGAGGGTAGCAGAGAGCCCTGGCTAACCCCAACCAAGCTACTCACTGTGGGGAGGCGTCCGGGGCAGGAGGTGGAAGGAAGATCAGGTGGAAGTTGGATTCAGAGGGCAGAACCTGGAGTCTCGGATGCCTCTTGCTGCTCGTGCAAACGTTCCTCTGCTGTCTGCTCAGCACCTGGGGGCTTTATATTCCAGCTGGCTCTAAGAGACTGAGGGAGGAGCAGAGACTCCTCTCCTCCCCCCAGCCCCTCCCCCCCCCCACATTTGTTGATCAATATGCTCCCAGCAGCCATACATATCCCCTCCCTAGTGCATGCCAGAGCAGGTGGGGCAGAATGCAGTGGCGTATGGGCATCACTCCAGCCCAGACCCTCCTGGAGCAATGGGAAGTTTAGATCAGCAGGTGGGTGATGGGACCCAGAATGGAGGACTCAGGACTCAGGGCAGGGAGTAGGTAGCACAGACACCCTGGTGCTCACCAGAGACCCCTGGCAGAGTCACGGTGCCAGCCCTGAAGCCCAAGCCAATTCCCAACACAAGGAATAGGCCCTCAATTCCCTCTCTAGCCCCAGAGCTAAAGCCTCAAACCCTGACCTCAGCTGTTCCATAGCATCACTGTGCACAGTGAAAAGTTGCCATGTGCCAACCCAGAGGTGGAAGCGCCCAGGAGGTACAACAGGCTGCATATGCTGGAGCATCACTTGGGTAGATTTGCCTGCACCAGAGGCACCTGGACTAATAGAAAGGAGGAGACAGAAGAAAGAACAGACAAACAGATGGGGTGCTGGAATTGCAGACAGAAATAAAGGCCACAATGGGTGGACAGGTAACAATCAGCATAGAAGACCTATAATAACATCTATCTGCTTCCTCTGTTCATCTCTACCTTCCAGGTAGCTATTAGAATATATAGGATGCCAATGCTTTCATAGACAGGCAGAGACCGACACACACATTGTACTCCTCCTGCCATCTCTCTTTGATCCCTGCATAAGAACCAGCCACAAGCTCAGTCTTTGTGATGCCCAAACCTGAGGACTGGGGCATTGTGTCTGTTTGGCCTAAAATGCCCAGGCAGGCATGGAGTGATGCAGTACATGAGCGGGGGGGGTGGTGTGACACTACCACTCATTCTGCCAATGCCTACAGAGCAGCCCGAATGAAACCCCATTGCGCCGGGTGTGGTACACACACAGAACTTGCAGCTGAAGCATGGCAGACTGTCCCTGGCTGTGTGCAGAGGACCAAGCCACCTCAAGAGCAAGCAGGGCAATGGCGGCTAGTGACACATTAGGCTCAGGATGATGCTCTGGGAAGAAGAAGGGACCAGGTCCATGGAAAGGCAGTCAGGGGCATAGGGAAGGGAAGAAGTGTAGAGACACTGGCAGGGAGACAACTGGCACTAGAGCCTGGGAGCTCAAGATAAAGAAAGTCCAGCCCAAGCTGCAGGAAGTTCTCCAAATGGTCCCTGAACGAAATGCTCCTGGAATGGACTGCTGATGAGTGTCTCCACACCTGCCCCCACACCTCCTTCAGTCATGCCGCAGTGTGAGGGGTGATCACTAAATATTCATACTGCAACCTTTTTGGAGCAGGGATCACCTTTGTGTTACGTGTCTGAGCAGCACCTAGCACTAAGGCCCCAGTCCCTTACTGGGACCTGTAGGTCAAAAGCTTAGCAGCAAATCCAGCAGGGTCCAGGCACATCAGACTCTACAGACCACATCACACAAAGGAGCAGTGCAGCCAGCACCATCTCAGATGCTTCTGCCATCCCAGCCTGAATAACCAGGTGCCCTTGCTTACAACAAGTCCAGAACCAGGCTTAGATGGACACATCTGTAGTCACTGCACCCACTGTACCACTGCCTCTCTTTGTGCTACCACCTAATTGTTAAAATTATTGCTAGGAGGTGAGGACTTTACTCCAGGCTATGAAGCCTCCAGGGACTTAAGTGGGAATCTCAGACAAAAGTCTACCTAGCCCCTGGCCTGCACACATGGGCATGTGCCCTGTCTGTGCCAATCAAAAGCAAATGGTTACTACCAGTCACCTGACCCCCCTGCACTGGTCCAGAGGGAGGGAAATACTGTAATTCACTGTATAGGCAAACCTCTTTTCCAGATTAAAGCCCTCTCCAGGTGTCTTTTATGGCTTGATGGGGCTGGGAACAACTGCTGAATCCTAGGCAGGGGCACATCTGGGACACAGGTGCTCAGGGTTTGACCCTATCTAGGACCAGGCTGATTTCTTCCTCTGTCCCAGGAAGTCTCAGGGCATCAGAAAGTGGGTAGCTGATGTGTCCAGATTAGAGCTGGGAATCAGGGGATCAGAAGCAAGCAGACCAGGAGACCAAAATCTATAGGGGACCAGGATGTTGGCAGTCCCTCTTGGCAGGGCATGTCAGGAACAGGGGGCAGGGACCCACACCAGCATCACTAACCAGGGTGTCTGAAGCAGGAATCTACAGTTGTACAGGACTAGGACATGGACAATAGCTAAGCTAAGCCATGAGCTGGCTGTCAGAGCACAGGGGCCTGGAAGCACAAGGGTCTGAGGAGCTAGCAAGGCAGTTCAGAGCCTGAAACCAGAACCCAGGGCACAGGAAACCAGGAACAAATGAGCATGATCAAGGAAACCCAAACCAGGGTGTCAGAAGCCCAAGACTAAGTAGGAAGTGTCTGTTCTGGTGGGTAGGCACTAACAGGACACTGCTTAAAAGCAGGCAGACACACAATGTGGGGAACTGGAGACAGGTAGGGGTAGTCAGGCCACTGACAACCAAGCCAACTCAGGTAACTAGAGCCAGCTGGTAGCACATCAGTTAGCCTGATGCCCTGGCCCCTAGCTCCATTGCAAAGGGGAAGGACAGCTCCCAACTCATGAAGCAATGCTCTCTGGCCCCCATGTTCACAGGCTATCAGCCCCAGGTAGAAAGCCACAGGAGTGAATGACGACTATACTGCATTGTGTGAATCCATGGCTGATCCAAGGGTTCTGCAGTTCAGCCCTATTCTCTCCGCAGCTGGACCACTACAGGTCATCTTGTGGGGAAAGGAGGGCTGAACAAAGCAGATGGGGGCCTGGGTGAGCCAAAATAAGGGGTGGATGCATGAATGGCTCTAAATAAAAGGATGTGCACATGTAGTGACTCAGCAGCGAAGGAGAAAGGACAGGAGAATAAACGGCAAACTTTCCTAAGCTGTTATGCACTGGCAATGGTTACAGTTCTGGGCTCTGCCACTAACTCTCAGAGTGACTTTGGGCAAGTCACTCTGTCTTCCTGTGCCTCGGTAAAGCACAGTGGAAAGTGGGAATGAGGCTGTTTCCTGCCCTTGCAAGAGGTTAGGAGGAGCATGGAGCCTGGTAGACAGGCTCCAGGGCTGGAGACAACAGTGCAGCAGCTGAATCCTGTCCATGCTGGGCACTGTTCGAGCACCTGCTAAGTGGCAGCCCAGCCCCACAGAGCTGCCAGCCAGAATATATGTGGGAGATCCTCAGAAGGGGGAATCAGTCCAAGAGAAACAACTCACTCAAAGTGACATGCCAAACAGAGGCAGAGTGGGAATCGGTGCCTGGGGCTCCTGGATCACAGCTACGATCTGGCTGCTAAGCCGCACTGCCGCTAGAAGACCCTCTGTATAATCCACCCTGGGGGCCACATGCATGCCGCTGCCCAAGGAGCAGATCTGGAGCCAGCTCCAGGGAGTGCAAAGAAGGGACTTGAAAGCCCACAGGACAGGGGGGCGATGGCCATGGCCAGATGCAGGGAGGCTGGGGGGCACAGATACACAGTAGGAACTCTGTGCCCCTCTGCACTAATCCAGAAGCCTCAGCAATGTTCCCCCATGCCTCCTCTCTGGAACAGCTACAAAGGCCCTGCAGTGCAGGCCATGCTCTGGGCAGACACAAACTACTTCATCGTCTCTAAGGGACTTGTCCACTCCATGTGAACAGCTCCCACTGTCCACTCCAGCTCAGCACTAGGGGCCAATGTGCTGAATGGAGATGGAGCCCAGCAAGGCTGGCTATTCCCTTCTTGCAGAGTCATATACCAAGCCCATCCCCAGAGAACGCAGCAGGCTTCCCTGCAGGGTATGACATGGTATGGCATCATGTGGGTCACCTGTTGTTTGTCCACTAACCCTCTCCCCAAGGCAGAGGAGTGGGCAGGGAGGGCCTTGTGTTGGTAGGGTCTTTGGTGTTTGTGGGGACTGTTAACAACTTGCTCTGGATTCTTCTCTTCTGTCCTATGCTTCATTTCCCCCTCTACACATCATTAATAATTGTGGAGCCACACAACTGCTTTATCATTGACACTTGCCAGGTTCTCATCCTGGGTGCGTGGGTGTGCTGCACACATGAGGAGGTGCTCAGTAGTCCATGGTACATCGCCGCATTCACATATTGGACTGTCCTTTAAGCCAATCTTGTAAAGCGTGACATTAAAGCATCCAGCTCCAGAGCAAAGCCTGTTTAGTTTAATCCATAAATTGAGGGGGAGTTTGTACCCAGGTGGATAAGGTGTTTGGTTCCTTATGAAGCACTTGCTCTGGACTTAAAAAACTGCAATGCACCTGCCTGGCACAGAAGGTGGAGGTTGCGGGGCCTGGTGTGGCTCTTGCTGCTGGAGAGGACTTCACGCCTCAGTCCACTCAGCAGTGAATCACGACAGTGAGCCCTGACTATGCTGGGCATAGGGCTGAGGGGGTTCACCCTACATCAGGGGAGAGGATGATTCTGCTAGTCCCAGGGTGTCTGGGCCTGGGATTAAGACCCTGGAGGTGGATTAATCATCAGTCCTAGCTCAGGAGCCTTGGGCAACTCAGCCCCTGGCTGCTCCATCCACACCATACTCTGAGAGCCAAGGCAAAGCCTGAGCCAGCTCATCAGAGCTGTTGTGGGCTGTGACGCTCCCCAGGTATTAGTCACGTCCGGTGATGGATTTGCGCAGAGTCCCCTGCTTTGGCTCAGTACAAAGTGTTATCTCCCAGCCGGCTCCACTTCCGATCCTGTGGCGCAGCAAATAAATCTCTCTGATGGCCTCTGTCCTCTCTGCCCTATCATGGCTCACTCAGAATGGGAAACCAAAGAGGCAACCTGCCACCCTCCCCAGACACACCAGCATAAACTATGCCCCCAGCCCTAGCATGTGCCCTCTGTGGGGAAAGGACTCAGCTAAGCCACCCTGAAGGGAAGGCAGGGGTGCTCCCTGGCTTCAGAACTGGTTGGGTCCCTGGCACTAGTTAGAGGAGGCTTAGGGATGCTCTAATCTACCAATCTGTATTTGCCCCACAGGACCATCTTGCTTGCCATAGTCCCTCTGCCTTCTCACACACCAGTGTCTAGCACTTTAACCCTGGGTGATCCAGTGGGTACAGCACCAGACTGGAATTTCGGACACCCAAGTACTATCCCCGGCTCTACTTCTGAGTGAGCGTGGGTTGGTGACTGCGCCTCTCTCTGCCTGTTTCCCCATCTGTCAAATGGGGATAAGGATACCAGCCTGTTTTGGGATCCATCAGTGGAAAGTGCTACATAAGCACTCCATGTTCACAGCACTGGAGGTGAGGATCAGTCCCCAGGTATCTTGAACGCTGTCATCTCTCCTTACAAATGTATTGATGCTTGTCTTCCTAGGGAAATAGCTGAGCCTCTAACCCACCCCTGGGTGCCAGCTGAGAACCAGGCACAGCCTAGTTCCACTCCAACTCCTGTTCATGACAGTCATCCCAAGGGGCCAGCCACGATTGGGCCCCCTGGTACAAGGCTCTGTAGAAATGTCCCTGAGCAGCCAGCAGCGCAAATCAAAATGGGGAGGGAAGGGAGAGAACGTGATGTCCCTTCCTCATTCAGCATTTTCACATTTCTCTCCTGCTCCAGGGTGCAGTGAGGGGAAAGAGACATCAGAAACGGGCTTTGGTGGCTAGAGTTAACTCAGGCCAGTGTGAGTTAGGTATTGATATCAGCCACCTGCTCATGGGCTGGCCCTGTCATCTGGGCAGAGGGATGAGTGCAGGAAATCAGCTAGTTACCAATGTGCTTAGAAGAGCCTACGGGAATTACATTCCCCAGCTTCCTTTGATGACCAGCGGGAATCAGGGACCACATTCTCCTGAACCCTTTTGGAAACCTCAGCAAGCATGCCTCTCCCACAACACAGCACCAGACCTAGCCAAGAGGCTGAGGACCAACTGGGCCTTGAAGACCAAATTCTCCCTGTGGTCTGCAGGAAGGTCCCTCGGAGACAGCCTTGACAGGGCAGAGTGTTGGGAGCTGGATTTAGCCCTAATACTGCCTTTGCTGGCAGCCCACCTCAGGGCTGGCACTACCACTCTCCCACCCACACCACCCAACCACTGCAGGTGGATTGAAAAGAACCTGCACAGCAAACCACAACTCACTCATACACGCATCCACATATGTAATCACACACAGGCAACCAGACCCCTTCCTCCCATGATTAGAAGGGCAGATGATTAGTTAATTAATCACTGTTTCTCTACTCAATCACTTATTAACATGCTGATTACTCCAAAGAAAGTGCCCTGGCCCAATCGATAGTCATCAAAGCTCCTTCATAGACTGATGACTTGCCCTTTGGAAGTTGCTCTGATTAAATCTCAATGCTGGGGAACTCATTCTTTATGGATTTGGTATTAGCAGCCATTGGCCAGGTCCTGGGAGCCTTGCTGAATCCCTGCCTAGGCAACATGGTGCTGAGATCAGCGGGATTTTGCCCCAGGATCAAGCAAAGCACCCCAAGCTTTGGCATTGCTCACTGCTAATTTATTCTGCATGATCACAGCACCTCTGAGAAGGAGATCTCCAAAGGCTTTGTAGGGTCACTCACTGTTACAGGCAATGAGGTGGAGGGGAGAAGTTTTGTTATGGCTGCACAGGCAGTAGTTCAAGTGTTGCTCTGGACTCCTGATGAGGACTGCTGTGGGTGGGTACTGGGTCATTAGGCTGGAGAGCCCATACAGCCAGGTGTGACACTAGCCACACCTCTCCCTCACATGCCTTTGACTACAGATGCTAGTATGCCTTTGCTACACCAGCACAGTAGGCCACCCCAGCTCAGCATAGATCCTGGATTTTGAAAGCCAATGGCCTCAAATCAGGAATCACACCCACATAACCAGGCAGAATAAATGAAGCTCCCACTGCATGATACTCCTTACATCATAAAAATAAGTAGCATTTCCTCCCCTTCCCATTGCTGCAGATGGGTAGACTGAGGCACAGAGCATCTTAAAGCAGATGTTTTCAGAAGGGGTCTCTGCTTAGGGAAGCCTCTGGTTTGGGGTGAGAGGGTCGGGACCTGATTCCATGAGCATGCTGAGCACCCACAGCCTATCTGAAGCCAGTAGTAGCTGCACATGTTCAGTCTGTATGAAAACAGGCCTGCAATGAAAAAATTAGGGGCACTGAAAGCAAGGGGACTCTTGGGAGATATGAAAATTGGGAAGCAAGCTCTCATCCCCTACTGTCACCCTTCTCCTAGCTGTGTCTGCACCTGTGGCCTCTTTTCTGGATACAGAGGAGCTGGGTTCCTTCCCCATGGATGATTCAGCCAGGGGCACTGCAGGACCAACACCAGGCTCTTCTGGGAAATCTCTCCAGTCTCTGCAGTCACCAGTGCTGTTCCACCAGGGTTCATCCCCCCAGCAGTGTCCCCCACTCCTGCCCACACACTTCTCACCTGACTTTGGTGGCACTGGGCATGGCGTGGGGAAAAGTGGAACTTCATTGTGCTGGCTGGTAACTCCCTCCTTGCAGTGAGGACGTGGGCAATGTCCCTTGAGGGCTCAGAGTCCTCCAAGGCCTTCCCACCATTCCCCTGTGTGCTGCCAGAAGGACAGATTAGTTCTCCCACAGTTCAGTGGGAAAGAAGTAGAGTGACTCAGCTTACTGCAGCATAGGGAATGCTGGAAGATGTCATCAGGGATTGTAACATGGGTGGGAGCAGCCAGGGCAAACTAACGGGGAAGTTCAGACCTGGATGCCGATTAGCTGGCTAAACCAGGAATAGTGGCACACCCTTAATGCAGACACAGTAGAAGCAGCAGCCTAGGAACTCTCCCACCCTGCCATTTAGTCCTCTTCTTTCGTATGACAAAAACGTTGTCCGCTTTGCGCACTTTGGCATTTTTGGCAATTCGGGAGCTCTTGGCCATCAGACGTCACCAGCTACATCACCCTGGCCATTTCCTCCCTTCCTCTGCCTCAGTTTCTCCATTTCCATCCATTTAGTATAATGACACTCAGCTGCCCCTGAGCCTCTAGGTGAGGCTGTGAGGCATCATTAATTATCATCACTGCGCTTTGAGATTCCTGGACAGGATGGGAGGAGAATTATTGCCCTCTCCAAACCAAGTTATCCCTTTATCTCCTCTCTCATCATTTTAAGTAGACAGAAGCAAATACTCATTGCTCTCTTATCAGCCCCTGGGGGGGTTTGTCAGGGCTGGGCTGGCATGAGCCATGCTGATCTGTCAAGGCTTTGCTCCATCCTCAAAGACGCACAGACACACAGTGTCAAGAGCGTGCCTGACAAATGGCCTCATAGATACCAATTACAGGGCAGAAGCCCTGACACGGAGGCACTAATGCCCCACCACAATAAATGAAGCAGGTGCTTCGCCATGAGGATAACCTGGAACTGACCTCACCCTGCATGCAGATGGCTTCAGCGGGGAACAGAACCTCAGACACTTCTACATCCCTCCCACTGACAGCTGGAGTCAGGCTAACAGAGAGAAGGGAATCGGGGCAGCTCCTGGAGACAGAGCCATGCGGAGCCTGTTTCTCCACCACATACAACCTAGAAATACACGGAGAGGGGCAGAGACCCCAGAATGGTGTGTTCGGTCATACCCTCATCGATAGCTTTTTCCACTGTGCACACACACACATTCACACCCCTTTTCACCCTTCTCCACTCCCACCCACACACACATTCACATTCTCTATTACTCAGTCTCACATACACACACTAACCTACTCCCCATCTCACAGACTCAGACATAAGTGTACATGCTCACCTACACATGCCCACCTACTGTTCATACACACAAGCCATGTAGGAACTAAGATGCCATCAAGGTGTATGTACTTGGGCTGGTTTTCATCTGGCCCGTCTGGTGCCAACCACAGAGAAGCCAGAGAGGCTATCGGATGCCAGGCATCTCAGGCTGCTAATGCTGCTAGCCGTACCAAAGCCAGCAGGATTAAAGCCAGACTGAGCATGGCAACATGGGCTGCCTTCTCACCTTGGACAGCAGCGTCAGCATCACCATTTGCACAAACTTATATCTACACATTCACATCCTCCATGCTTACACACACAGGCACAAACATACACACATGCACACTCTCACTGCCACTCAGCCAGAGATAAATAAATGCATAGACATACACAGAGCCAAGAATTCTTGTGGGTCATATCTTTCATTGGACTACCTGCATGATTGGGATAGATAGGCAAGCTTTCAGGTATATGTATACATACACACATATTCAGGCACTCACTAGTGCAATCACACAATCTCACACTTCCAACTGCACACACACAGGTATAAGCTCACACCCTCATATATGCACTCTTACCCACATAGCTACTGTTTCACATTTGACCTTGTACTTACTCTCACACATATTGTCACTCACACTGAGGTAGGTTCTCACACTTGGCCTCACACACATTCTCACACTCACACTTTTACACATGCACATGCACTCAGAAAGGTAACCCAAGGGCAGCTTATCTCATCAAACCTCCTGCAAAGGTGGTTATCTGACCTCCTGCAAAGTCCCTTCCCCTACAGCACCTGGCACTGCCCACAGAGACCGACTGAATGGAGCTCCTGGAGCTGCCCATGGATTTCTCTTGGAAGGTGGATGAGACCTGATAGACTCAGGAAGAAAGACCCAAAGGCACTGCACCAACCCCTAGGAGTGGGTTGTACAATGAGTTCAGGGCCCATCTAGCTCCCAACCAGGCTTCCAGCTCAGATGCCCTGTTTGTGAGCTGAGCAGGCCACACTCCCTCTGCGCAGCTCCAACTCTGCCCTAGTTAGTGACCCAGGTGGCCCCCAACCCCTCACTTCCTTTCATGCTGCAGCCATCAGGGACACAGTGTGTCTCTACAGCCCTGCCCCTCATGCTCAGGTCACTATACCTCTGAGTAAAGTGCCACCCAGCAACTTGCCAGCCACCTGTCACCTCAGAGGGCAGCACATCAAGGCCAATCATACAGAAGTAGGGCTGGAAGGGACTTCCAGAGGTCATGTAGTTCAATACCCTATCTGAGCAAAAATCATCTCTATTCAAACTATTCTATACAATCATAATCTAACCTCTTAGTAAAACTATTGTCAACCCTGATACAATACAAGACATAACACCTTAACCTGACACAGGGGAACCACTGCGTCCAATATCCTGTTTCTATCAAATGTTGTTCATATGTACGCGAGATCCCAGGTAGAGGGCCATGCCCCCTGTTACAGAGGAAGGCAAAACCCACCACAGTCCACACCATTCTGGCCATGGGGTAAAACTCCTTCCTGACCCCAAATATAGTGGTCTGTCTGACCCTGAGTCGAGGGGCAAGACCCTCTAGCCAGGAATCTCCACCTAGAAGTGCTTTGCTGCCCTAGTCATCTGTCAGGGAGGATTTATGACCCCTTACCCCACCCCACTCTGGCCACCTATCACACTGGTGCCAGGGAACAGGTGGGATGGAGGACAGGGATGAGGATGATGTGTTGTATGAGAAAAGAGGGGATGTCAGGAAATGGGCGTGGCAGAAGGCAGGAAGGGCACAGGGACAGGTGAGGGGTGTGCCTGGAGCAGGGGAACAGCAGAGTTGGGGCCTGGGGGCATCCAATGGACCTGATACCCCCCAGAGCTGGGAGTCTCCCTGCAGATGCCAGACATGGAAGCCCAGCTCCTGCTCTCTTTGCCCAGTAACCAAGCTTTCCCCAGGGTGCAGGGAGGTTCACCCCTGTGTCCTCCCAAATACAAAGAGGGGTTACCTCCATCCATGCTGCCTCAGCCCCTTTCTTACTATCTGTTGCACAGTGTTTCTATGAGCTGTTGAACAGGTGCCTTCTTTCAACCCAGAAGCAGTGGCATTTCAGGGGCAGATGCAGAGGGGGGCTTGATCCTCCAAGACTTTGTGTATCTGCTCCCTGAGGTGACAGAGACCTGCAATCATGGGGCACTGGCTGCTTATGCAGGCGGGGTAAGCTCTCTAGTAAGGTGAGGCCTGGAGCCTTCTACGTTGTCTAGGACAGTGGTTCTC
Organism: Caiman crocodilus; assembly: GCA_030014935.1. Taxonomy (NCBI): domain Eukaryota; kingdom Metazoa; phylum Chordata; order Crocodylia; family Alligatoridae; genus Caiman; species Caiman crocodilus. The sequence goes on along the minus strand of JAGPOW010000268.1, from coordinate 1,113,606 downwards.
TACTTTTTTAGACTCAAGGCACCCCAGGATAGACTCGAAGCACTCCTCAGCAAATGCCAGTTTTTTGTTTTCACTCTCAATACAGAAAAATAATTGAGCAGTTTTTCTGTTGCAAAAAACACAGAAGGTCACAACTATGGATTCCTATTTGAATTATCTGGATTTCTCTTGTGAATCAGGTTTGCATGCCACACAGTGTTAACGTTGTGTGGCACCCCTCAGCACCCTTGAAAGGATCTCAAAGCACCTCAGGGTGCCATGGCACCCTGGTTGAGTTTCACTGGTCTAGGATCTACCAGTGCCTAGACTGGGAACTGGGCTGACATGAAATGAAGGAGATCAATGAGATCCTTATCCTCTCTTCCTCACCCCCAAGGACCCAGAGATCCTTTGAGGGGAGGAGCAGGGTCTGTCTAGGGGTGGCTGGGCCATGCTGTGAGCACAGCAGGGATTTAGTCAGACTGGCCCACTGCCATTGCCCAAGCTAGTCGGCAGGATGCCAGGCTGCTCCCACTGGTGCTCAGTCTGCTTTCCCATGCGAGCAATGCGATGGGTGCCAGCAGGGACACTGCCAGCCCTCACATTTCCCAGCCCTGGTGCTCACGCTCCTCTGGCTCCAAGCCAGAGCTGTCCACCTCAGAAAGGTCATAAGCAGATGGATGCCAGCAGCCCGCTGGGGAGTGACCCTTGCCTCACCCCACAGGAGCAGGGTACCCAGCAGGGCCTCATGCTCACCTACCATCCAGAGCAGCAAATGCCTCTGCAAGTCAGGCTTCCCTCCTCTCTCCCTCTCTCCTCAAGCATACACAGCACCCTGGCCTGCCTCTGCAAGCTCACACCTTGCACTGCAAACACCTCGGCACGTTCACACCAAGTGCATTGCATGCCTCAGCACACTCACACCAAGTATCGAACATACCTCAGCGCACTTAAAGCACCTCACACACCACCTCGCCCTAGGACGCACCTGGTCACACACAAATACTTGCACGTGCTCACACCTCATCATGCTCACACAGAGCCCTCAATACTGACTGCCATACCCAATTCAAGGCAATCTTCAGACCACCCCTGCATTCATGCACAGCCCCATCCTCAGCAAGTGCTGTAAGCAGCCTCCATCCCTTGCACTTGGAAACAGGGAATGAGGCAGTGAGTGGGGGAGTGGTATGCAATGGACTGGGTGACTGAGGCAGGGTTTTCCTAAAAAGTGGAGGAATCTGTAAGTTACTGAGCTGCTGGAGAAGCCCCAGGCTCTAGCTCAGGGCGATTCCCAAAGCAGGTTAGTAACCAGGATGCTTGCAGCCAGCTGGGAAGGTAAAAGGCACATCCTGCATTCTAGGCACCCACACTTCCAGTTACTCCCCCACCCTTGCTATTTCATCCCTGTCCCAACTCCCTACACCAGGCCCAGGAAGCACGGCTGCTCCCAGCAACCCCTTCCCCATCGGGACACAAAGCACATGCTCACTGTACCCTAACAGGAAAGCGGGGCCTACGAGGTCTAGAATGCAGTGGGCACGGGTCTTTATGGGAACCCAACATGAGGCATCTTGGAGCGCCTTGTGTTTCTAGATGGTCCTGAGCACCCACCCACTAGCAGCTGGGCCCCTCAAATTAGGCCCCCTACATCAGAGTGAAAAATTTAGTCCAGACCGGAGAGAGACTGTGACCAGCTCTCCCATCTCTGGGGCCTGCAACTGCAAAGCATGGTTTGAATTTATTAGTAGATTTTAAAAATCATGAACCAAAAAGATGACAGAACCATAAGGGAAATACAGGGTGCCCAAGTGAGGGACTAATATAAGACGGATGAGGGTGAGGAGGAGAATGCAACTAGGTTACAGAAAATACAGAAAATGTTAGCCAGCTAAGCCCAGGGGTGGGGCGAGGGGGTTAAGATGCACACAAACCCGTACAATGGTCTGCAATGGTGAAGGGGTAGGTTGAAGAAAGTTTTTCAGTCTATAATATCTTTTTGCGGGTGTCCTCTTCAGATGGAGTGGAGTAGTCCATCATAAAAGACTCCTCTTGGAGTCCATCAGATGCAGAGGGGGATTCAGGTGGTCTCCTCTGGGTCCGGTCCGGCAGCAGTTGGTCTGGTGGGGTCAACGTATAGGTGATGGCCCATGATGTGCTTGATGTAGATGTCACGGGACCAACAGATGGTGTTGGACAGCATGAGGCATCTTATCCGCTTGGTGTAGCGGCGGGAGACACAGCAGGCATGTAGGATGCTCTCGTTGTTGGGGTCCCAGGCTCTGAGAGTTCCCAAGATGAGCACGTCAACCGTCACGTTGTAGCCACAGCCCCTCCGGATGTCAGCCAGCAGGGCATACTTCTCCCACTTGCAAGCCCAGGCGTTGGCGAAGGCTTGGCACTGGTTCTTGAAGGGGATGGTGACGTCCACGATCACGATCTTCTTGGCCTTCTCATTTGTGATGACAATGTCAGGGCTCATCTGGCTCTCACAGCCCGGGACAGTGTGGTTCACGGAGATCTCCCCTGCTGCAGCCAGGATGCCCTTCACCAGGCAGTCCTGGACAGCATTGTGGCACAGCTGCCAGGCTCTGGCGTGTGGCCTGCAGCTGCACAGCACATGGGGAGGGTCTCCAAGCCAGACTCACGTGACACTGAACTGAGCCTTGGGAGCAGCTCAGACTAGAGCTGGCACCACAGAGCACACTGTCCATAGAAAGGGAATACAAGCAGAGTGTGTCTACCCATCCTGCCTCCCCAGCTGATCCCTGCCATGCAAAGCCAGGACGCTGCCAGCTAAAAATCAAAGCCCACTGCTCAGGCAGTGCCATCGCCCTTTGGCACACACTCCTGTTCCTCAGCCCCTCTTTCTCCCCTTTGTCCCAGGGCTTCTGACTTGAGGCTTACTGGCAGGGGTCAGGGCAGAGCTGGAAGAGAACAAGAAATTATACACCCCATGGAAAGAAGAGGGGGCATTAGGTAGGAAGCACAGTATCTCCATGGAGTCTGAGCACTGACTCTCACTGCCAACCTAGGCACCAGCACAAGAAAGCTGCAGCCACAGGCCAACTTGCCTTGAATGGGTGGGAAATTCTAGTTCACCTGCCTAGGATGAGGGCAATTCAGTAATAGCCACCAGTTTGCAGTCAGCAAAGAAGGAGGAAGACACTTTGTAGCCCCTAGGTACCCACAGCTCCTGGGCTAAAGTTTGGCTGTGGGACGTGGCCAAATGAGGAACTGGATGGGAGCAGGGCCTGTGAGGAAGCCTCATGGATCCACAGACTTAGACACAGGGGCTGTTTTGCTTTATTGCACATTAGACTAATCTAATGTGCAGTAAAGCATCACCATTTACATGTGCACATCAATTACTGCACATTAAATTAGTCTAATGTGCTGTTTGCTAGTTCCAATATTATTCAGAAAATTCAGGCACATTAACTGCACGTGTCGACATAACCAATGTCTCACAGAGCACAGAGTCCCTGAGAGTTAAGTGGTCTCCCCCGCATGAAAAAGTCCCCCTGCCTAGACTAGAGCCTGGCGTATAGGGCCTGTGGAACCCAACACCAGGGGACACTGGTTCTCCTCCCAGCACCTTATGCAGGAAGAGGATGCCAGGGGCTAACAAAGGAAAGGGCAGAGCTTCCAATAACCAGGCAGAGGAAGAGAGGTGGGGGAAGGGAGAGAAAAATACCCGGCAGGGACAGTAAAGGACAGATAAGAGGAGAGAGGAAAGGAGATGCTAATGTTGTCCTGGTTCTGAGCAGCCAGCCTCAATTCCTGCCATGTGCAGGCCAATGCTTTCATTAGCCACATCCCTGAACACATCCCCTGTGCCTCTCTGCATTGCCCAGCAAGCCCCCAAACTGAGGACCCAGCTCCACTGCAGCACTGGGGAATATAGCACCCGTGGAGGGGCAGGCAGTTCCTAGGCCCTACTCATAAGCTGTCCCCAAGGCCTTGCAGCTGCAGATTTGTGCCACTTCCCTGGGAAAAACATACCATCAGGGTGAGGCCACTGGCACTGCCTGCTTTCTGCTCGGCCAGGAGTTCTGAGGCTCCCACCTTTCCTTGCAGGAGGAAACTCCATCTTCTTGTGCTGTGTGTGTGCACAATGGGTCCTGCCCCCTGGCTGGGCTCTCAATGCAACCACAATACAAGTAATAACATTGTCGCTATAAATAATTCCCTGGGCCTTTGATTCAAGTCCCTGCATCCCTACTCTGATTCTTCAAGGCTTTCACAGTTTACCCCAGGGCAGCTGTTTCCAGAGGATCACATACATCACCCTCTCATCAGCATTCTCTCTCGTGAAGGAAATGCTGTTGCTCTCCACACTCCTGCGGGAATATCCCTTGTGTCCTTCTTCAGGAGGCAGAGGAAGGACTTACAGCTCCTTGCTTCAAGGACATCTCCATTCTTCCTCAAGCAGCGCCAGAGGAGGGCTGAGCTGACACACCGCAGCTGGCTGGAGACATTGAATCTGCCTGTGTGCTGCCAGCTGTGGCACGTGGATGGAAGCCTCTGCTGAATTCTCAGGGAACTGGGATTTTCTGGAAGGTCTTCTCAGAAGCAGGAAGGACGTGGCTTCCCCACAGCAAAGGGATTACGGGAGCAGCAGCAATGATGAGAGCTGAATGGACACAGACTGGCAGAGGCAGAGAGAAGCAACCAGAGACCACATTGCAGAAGCCCTCCAATCTAACCCATGGGGAGAGGGCAAAGGGACAGGCCCCTGGCTCCACTGGTACCAGTTATTATCCACCTCACACTGGCCATCAGAGACCCAAAGCAAGATCAGGCCCCACTGCACCAGCTCTCTGCTGAAAAGAGCAGAACCAAAGGAAACGCAAAGCAACACGTCCATGGCTGTGCAACAAGTCAGTGGCAGAGCTAGGAATACAAAACCAGCCCTTTGCTATGACACATGAAGCCTCCCCCATCAATGGTGCTATGCCACATCTGAGGCATTTGTCTGGTGCACATCACCACCCAATATGTTATCCACCCATCCCTGTGAGGCAGAGAAAGGCTGTTACCTTTATGGCACAGACTGGGATTCACGTATTTGCAGACACAGGCGGTTCAGAAGTGTATGAGCACTGAGTTAAGGTACCTTTGAACCCCCTGCTGGCCCCTTAAGTACCTAGATCAGGGATGGACAATTATTTCAGCTGGAGAGCCACTTAATGAGTTTTGGTGACCTGTGGAAGGACACATCCATCTCTCTTCCTCCTCTCTGACTCTCTCTGTCTGTCCGGCTCTCTCCTCTTCTCTGTCTCTCTGTCTCTCCCTCCCTCTCTCCTTCCAGGACAACAATAAATTGTTTTTTAGAGATACAGGGAGTAAAAGGAAGCCCCAGGGAGGAAAAGGACCCCTACTAAATGAGCAGAAGCAATTGGTGACAGACAGGGGGGACAAGGCTGAACTCCTCAATGAGTTCTTTGCCTCAGTGGTCCTAAGCGAGGGGCATGACAAGTCTCTCACTGGGGTTGTAGAGAGGCAGCAGCAAGGCGCCAGACTACCATGCGTAGACCCTGAGATAGTGCAGAGCCACTTGGAAGAACTGGATGCCTTTAAGTCAGCAGGTCCGGATGAGCTCCATCCGAGGGTACTGAAGGCACTGGCTGACGTCATTGCACAGCCACTGGCGGGAATATTTGAACGCTCATGGTGCACAGGCCAAATCCTGGAGGACTGGAAAAGGACCAACGTGGTCCCCATTTTCATGAAGGGGAGGAAGGAGGACCCAGGCAACTATAGGCCAGTCAGTCTCACCTCCATCCTTGGCAAAATCTTTGAAAAAATTATCAAGGCTCACATTTGCGA